>OMLM01011806.1:28866-60835 GCA_900302695.1 Helostoma temminkii | reverse complement strand
CACCAGGAGCTAAGGACTTAAAGGGTCAGGGCTGGGGACGCATAGCAACATTTTTGTGTCTCAAAGACATTTTTTTTTCTTGTCTTGTGAGACTAAAGTGAGCTTTCTCATTACAAGCTCAACTTTGTCTCCTAAATTTCTGCTAAAAGTAACTTAGGAGACACATAAGTTGTGTACATGAGCAGCAAAGCTACATTTAAATGAGAAACAAATGATCTATATTAATGACCTAGATGAGATTAAATCAGTTAGAGTGTCTACCATGTTTTGAGATATAAATAAAAAGCATGAGCAACAAATGAAAAATAACTAGTTTTTAGATTTTGTTTTGTTTAACATATCAAAAATGCCCAATTAACTGTAATTAACAACATTAAAATATTACAGTTCATTTCAAGTTTATTAACATTAACATATACATGCAGAATTTGCCTAATACCAGTTCACAAATAATTCATGGGAGCTACAGACACTATAAGGGTGATTTAAATAGAACAAAATGCAAGTGTGTGCATGCTCTTCAACAACCCTAATAGTTGCTGAATAGAGCTATGGCAAAAATTAACATTAAAATTAAATGTTGCCAAATAATTTAACAAATCATTTTTTGGCATTAGATGTAAAATACGTACAATTACACATCAGCTGGTTGTTCACCCTGGGCGTCTCAGAAACTTAGAGTGCCAGTCTTGCATACTGTACACCCGCCATCCACCCCAACCGTCTCTTTGTGATTCAATTCCGGTTAATTAGCGATGTTTTATTCATTCACAAAATATGTTGCCTGACAACGTAATGATTAGGTACACTACTACAGTTGCAACTACATTTCTGAAACAAAATGCTATTGGAATTGCAGTTTAGTTGTATAGGAACATCATTTTTAAGAGACAGTGTTGCCCTGGGCCAATTAGTCACGTCTGGGAACACCTGGAAGATGTTGGTCTGGAGGAGCAACATGTCCTGTAGAGGGTAGAATTAATAGAGACTTGGTGATGTCTACTGTGGGCTGCCAATTGGTGCTCTTATTGTCATATTCACTCTCTCAGTCCAAAATTCCATTTGTGCTTGTAGTGAACCAAAGTTGTGCTTTAATTTTATGGTGTTACTAACAAGCAATGCTCAGACACATATCTGCTACAAAGTCAAATACATTAAAGAGTTAAAGGTTACAAACTAATTCACTTCCATTAACTCACCTGCACAGGTTTCCCCTGTTGGATAAACAGCTCATCACAGTTTTGGGAAAACGAAGCTAAACGTTACTATTACAACAGCAGGTCGTCTTTCTGGACTAGAAGCTCTTATCTCTTATCTCTTCTACATAATGAACGATTCACATTAATTTAGGTCTGCATTTAGTGTGTCCATTTCTATTCTCCTGTGCACTGCTGTGACTCCTGTTGACCAAAGTGCTGTACAGGCAGTGGAGAGATAAAACAAATAGAATATTAAGACCAATAAAAACAATACAATAACTGGACTAATCGGACATAAAAGGCAGGCTGTTGCACAATTTCAGGGCCACTACTGAGAAGGCTCTTTCACTTCTGGGAACAGTCAGAAGGCGATGGCAGGAGTATAAGGCTGCAGATGTTCTGTCAGGTACAGTGAGGCCAAAGAATTTAAACATTTAAAAGCCACCACTAAAATTTTAAGATGAATTCTAAAAGCGACTGGGAGCCAATGTAACGTAGTGAGTATAGGGGTGATGTGCTCCCATCGTCATGTAGCTGTGTAATAGGCGGCCTGCAGTGTTATGAACGCCCTGCAAACAAGAGAGTTTACAGTAGTCGACCTGTGATGTGATAAAAGCATGAGTTGCTCTTTCGAAGTCTCTTCACAGAAAATAGGCTTTCACTTTTGTAAGGAGCCTTAGTGCGAAATAACTTGTTTTTACAACAGAGCTTATCTGTTTGTCAAGTTTAAACATTGAGTCAAGGATCACGCTGAGGTTCTTAGCTTTAGGGCTGAGATAAGAAGACAAGATTTCAACTATAGCAAAGCAAAATATAGTAAAATAAATCTACTTAATTACAGTAGAAAAAGTAGAAGTACACAATAAATCTACCTCATTACAGTAATGACAATAAATGCAGTTCATTACATCCATCCCCGGTTATAAGAAATGACAAAATAGTGAGAGTGGTCGAAATGCAGCACTAGGTTTTAGCCTTGGCTTTTACCTGTAAACACTGCATTTCTTGTTATAGGACATAAAAGAAACATGAACACCACAGAGCTGCCTAATGGGACTGAAATGTTCTGAAAAATAAAGTGCAGGTAGCGTCATTTATCAAGAACCTGGACAAGTATATCAAAAAGAAAAAGCATATAAAAAAATTAGATTTTACGGTGTCGGAGCCAGACCTCCAGGATGCTGCACCAGTCACTAGATATCCTGATCATCCAGTGCACAGTTTTTTCCTTGTGGAATCAGCTGTTCACACTGCATCCATCAATAAGTGAACCAAAATGTACAATAGCACATAATTTATTTTGCTTTATTTTTATGTAGACTGTTAAACTTTAGTAACCCCCACTGGATATTTTTAATGAGGGGGATTATTTTCTTCATGGTATAAATTCAATCAACTTTGATGTAAAATTTGAGTTATCTTTAGATCAGCTAATTGGTTCATACTGTTCTGCATTGTTCTCTGCTGTGTTGTGTGGCTGCAGCTAATCAGATGGTGCATGGTGACTGTTCATATGGAGCACTGGCACCCCCAACTTGGCACCACAGAGGGGAATGTATAATCTCTAAGGCTCCACCCCCTCCCTGCTCCCCAACTGTCACCACCTCGCCGTCTGCCTCCTCCACTATTCAAGTAGCAAGCCAGCGGGGTGGAAAATTGTGTCTTGTCATTTAATTTCCAAAAACAGAAAAAAGAAAAATCTTTGTTTTCACAGGATTAATCTTTCTGCTTTGCTCCACTTAAGTTGAAAGCTCAGCAAAATAAAGCGAGCTGCATCTGTATCTGCAATCTGTGGGGACAGTTTTGAGGAGGCACAGAGAGATGAATAATGATCAGCTTTTTCGTCTACATGTTACCACTAGCTCAGGGGAAGCCATAAAATTACCCTGACCCGAGGCCTCAAGGTGCTTCAAGCAATGGATCATTATGAGCACAGTAACAATCTTGTTTGCTTCCAGCAGGTGGATGTGGTACCACTGTTCCCTTCAACTGTTTGATTCATCTAAACACAAGCTTTGTTAAACAAGTAGTGTTGTCCTGATTAAATGGGTAATAAAACAATTACAGATGCAAACATCTGAGATGAAATTGTGTCATTAAGTTTTGAGAGTTTACAGGAGGGTAATTCAGAGGCACTAGTGCAGAACAACAACCTGACATCACACCACAAAATGACACTGTGGTAAATACAACATTTCAATTCCCAACTTCTGTATCTAGAAACAACATGATTACTTTGTTATGCTGTCATGTGTACAACACATTTTGTGTAACAGAGCGTAATGGTTTTATTTTAAATAAAAATGGCAGCTTTTCTCTGTCCACACAGCTGTCCCCATTCCTCGTGATGGCTCAGTATATCACATATTCTAATGTAAAACAAGGAACAGTTCTCTTCACTCACACGTGTAATATCAGACCCAGCGGACTGTGTCCAACTTTTCTTTAACTTTGTAAAACAGTCAACAGGTAAACTTTAAAATTGCCCCTTATGGATGTGATTCCTAGATATACTGTACTGCTATAGACATTATATGTGTATGTCCAAGAGGCAATTCACACCATTGTCTAATCAGTCTTCTCTGGCTCTACTGTGCATAAACATCCATCCATGTCAGAGAAGGTATTGCTGTCTTAGGGTAGAATCATGTTTCCTGCAGAACAACATACCAGGAGGGAAAAGACATGGGCCATCTATTACTAACTGTGTGAGTTTGTCCACATATCAAATCTGCCAGCTTTCACCTTGCACATGGTGGACATGAGTAAAAGGGGTAGGAGTCCAGCTCACTCTGTTTGCTGCCATGATAAACTTTGAATGTAGCCACAACTGTTTAGCCAGCCACAACTGTGGCAATAACAAGTCTACTCAACAGTCTACAGAATGACAGCGGAATAACTGTCAGTTGATAGACTAAGAAGGCTGTCACACTTTTCAACTGTGGCTCTAAAGTGAACCACCAAAAATACAAATACATTTGAAGCATATAGGTAAATAAATAAACAGTAATCATTTCAGTCTGGAATTAAGCTATGAAGTGCTTTCTTTTGTTAACCAATATAGCACAGTTAATTTCAAAACAAGTCTGTCATCACCTGCAGGCCAGTTAGTGGCACATCCAACATGGCAGCCAAGTATCACATGACTTGGTGATGTGGGTTAAAAGCCCCTCCATGTATCTACACAATACACACGTATATACATACGGACAAAGAGGTGATTAGTGAATGGGAACTGGAGCAGTGGCTGGAGCAGTGAAAGTAGAGTGGCAGAGAGTCAACAATCAGAGGCAGAATGAAACACACACACTGTAGCCCCTGTAGACTTATTAAAAGTGATCCAGTCAGAATATCATTACCTAGTGAATGTGTATGAGAAACAGTATGCTAATACAAGAAGCATGTTTAATGAAAATAAACAAAATAAATGGAAATCAGGGCTCTTGATTTCCACCAGGGAATCAGGAAAAGAAGTTTATACTTATTAACCTTTCAGAAATGGCTCAGGAGCTGAGTCTTTATTGATAACTCTGGTTATGGATTCACAATGATTTCTCTAGGAAGTTGAAAGGAAAGGTTAGACTGTTCACATTAATTACTCTATGAGGTCACTTAAGGGGGATCGTGTTTCAGTCAGTCAGCGTGGTGAGACGAGCAGAAATAGAAGGGAGAGGATGAAGGTGGCCATGCATTTGATGTTGCTGTAAGTTATGAACAGGCTTTTTTGATAGCACTGAGCTTTCTGAGGGCTCTATGAATAACTCAGAGGGTAGGCAATGACGACGGCTATGTCAAACCTCAGAGGATTCGATTTTCCATGAATAAAATCACTAGGAGATTTCATATTGGCAAAACAATGGATTTGCACATAAATGTACAGGCCTTCCTGATGGGGTCCACTGCAAGGCTGCTACTCTCGCTACATGAAACTCCACACAGTACTCATGTGCAGATATTGTATGCACAAAACATTTTGGGTTATCATTTATTCTTGCATAAAGTGAAATAGAGTCACAATATTGAAAATTGGTGCTACATTTGTGTGACAGGTCATTACTTCCATGCCAAAAGAAGTAGATGGGCTGAGCACCAAAGGGTGGCAATGACTGCTCAGATATCTGTTGGTTGATCAGATTTCCACCCAAAGAAGACAGGAGTGACATATGATATAAAATGCAACGGCTGTAACATAGATGGTTGGCACCCTAGGGAACACCATCTGCAGTTAAAGAACCCCAGTCCAAGGCCAGCACGGACACTTACTGGGAAGGAGTCAGGGTTATAGCAGGGACATCAGAAGGACGATCAAGGATTCCATCCACATCAGACAACAGCCACCCACCCTCAACACAGATGAGGGTTGTGACCTTTAAAGTCACCTTAAAAGATTCTACTCAATAACAGATAATAAAGTGAACAGGTGTTTTAATTTCGTCTCTGTCCAGCTGCATCACTGTTGGGTGCTGGGGTAGTTTCCACACATGAACATGAACATGTGTGAGGTACTGCCTGTTATGAAACATGAAGAAACCCTACAGGGGATCTTTAATAGTATTATTACCAGAGAGAGAGAGGGTTCCCTCAAGTTTCATTTGGTCCACTGTTAATATTAATAATGAATGAAAGGACCCACAGAGAATCGTCACCAAATCCTCAACCTTTTAATGAAAAAGCTGTGCCAAAATGTTGTAACATGAATCTATCAAGACCTCTGAAAGTATTATGAGATAGAAACAGGGGAACACAGAGAGAAACACTTACAGTATACCTGTGGTTGTGATTGATCGTGACCGCTAGTGGTGTCTACTCATAAAGATAATGGTGGTTGAGGTGGGGGAGGCAGATAAGGATTGTATGCATGTGCATGTGTGCATGGTGAGCAGAGATAAAGTTAGGGCTGATTTGTCAAAGGATCATTTATCTGCTTAGTTGAGCAAAGAGCTGAGTTGGACAGAGAGTTCATTTCCAGGCTGGGCAAACACCAAGCACCTGATAGCCTGTTCTGAACTATTCACACTGACAAAAGCACTGTTTGGTTGGCAACACATTGCAGGTGTTATATTGCTGATGATTTTTTTTTCTTTTATTTTCTGTTTTCAGGAAATACTGTATGCCATAGTTGAATCAGAATTTGGGCCAATGTAAATGTGTGGCTACTGTAGATGTAAAAGAACATACCCTCCCAATATAGCAGCGACAGTGTTGGAGGCAACATATGATGGAGGAAGAGTGGAGGGAACAAAGCGATATCATTTCCACTTATTAAATGTATAACTATTACAATTAAAGAGCACTTAGTGTCTGCCTAAAATGGATTTTACAAGTCGCCGGCTGACAAAGGTTAAAAAAGCATATTTCTGAGCCGTTACCTTATCTGCACCATCCACCTGTGAAATTCCTGTCTTCAGTCAACTGATAGAAGATGAAAAATTTTAGCATAATAACTCATTTCAAGCACAGTGTTAATGCACAAACTAGAAAAATAAGCTGTGTCGGCCCAAATGAGGGAGGGACCGGAACACTGCAGCACCTCCAGCATGAGCCATAAAATAGGTAGTATACTTGTCCCACTCTGCAGAGTACACTGTGCTCTGCTTTACTTGGATGGTTCTTTCTCCACTTGCTGCTCTCCTTGCCTGCCTGCTGAAATTCACACAACACAGCTACTTTTCATCTTCCTTATTCTCAACGCACAGAGTCAAAGGGCACCATGGAGCGTGACTAACCCTATAATGCCATTTGTATCATATTTGATACACAAAAATCTTTTGATTAAATAATTATCATAAACTTCTGATGTATCAAATGTAATACATAAAAAATCTTACATTTAGAAATAATTTCTTAAAATTTTTCTTTATTTTTTTAACAAAGTGTGCAATACACACTTCAGTTACAAAAATAGGATGTTTTGGCTATTATTTGCTGGACTCGGCTTTAAAGGGCTAATCAGTTAAAAAATGTGTGATTATCCTTCCATGGCACCAATGTATTTTATTTATTTATTTATTTATTTATTTTTGATGTGTTGCAGATGACCATTGCTCCATTTCACAGTGCAAACTGAGTGTACTAAAAAATACCTGATGCAAAGTGACTTACTTAGATGTGTAGAGGGCTCTTTGTTGGTTTCAGTTTTAGTTGGTCTTTAAGTGGACTTGGTTTAAAAATGAGGCACCATTGCGCTCTGTGTAATGACTTCCCCCATTCATCCAGGTGCTCCTCTTACCTTATAGTAGAGATGTGTGTGTCTTCAGCCTTGCCCTCTTGTACAAAGCCAACTAGCATATACATGGTGCAGTAATTTATATTTGCCTGGAGAAATCTACCTGGGGAAATTAGGTTTCTCTAATTCCCCACCGTGATTACAGAAACCAGGTTTCCCATTTACATGACATTTAAGAAATCAACCTATTTGAGAACTGTAAACTGTTTACTTAATTGCATGTAAACTAAAAAACAAATGCTGGAGCTAACTTTATTTATTCAGTTTCACATTTCTGGTGTAAACCCCAAAACAAACTTCTAAAGGGGGAAAATGGGACAAATAAAACAAACAAAAAAACAAGTCAAATATTTGTTACTGTGTTATTGTTTGAAAGGTGTCAATAATTCTACAGTATTTTTCTTGGAACTGTACTGGAGCAACAGTAAGTAAGTATTCAGCTGTCATTGCAAAAAGATTCCTTACGTTAAGACCACAAACCCCACTTCAGTGGAAATAGCCACGTTTATTGTCACCCACTGGTTTAAATTGGAGCTAACTTATATTTTTGTCTCACAGTTGGTGCCATCTTTCCACCTGGAGCCAAGATCTTCCAAACCCAGAGTTTAGGATGTTGGATGTAGCTTCACACTTTCTTCTCACTATGTGCCAAACCACACAGTGTTATTACACACTGCCAAGTGCTAAATGTTAACACCCATGCACAAAAGATGTTATCAGCCGTCTCATTAGTCATCTAATTAGCTCATTTTGAGGCATTTTCTTTTGCCTCTTTTGCTAAAATGTGTCAGTAAGAAAGTGGATTCTGGAGTTTACAGCCACTGTCAGTTAAACATCATCAACATCATCTTTGTGATTTATAATTAACCAGTGCTCCCTTTTCATATCCCAGAGAGTCAATTTTGCCTCACCAATGTTTATTTTGAATCTTGGTCTCATAATGCTTTTTTTGACTTTCACTGGCACAGCTCTAGTCCTCATGTAGATAAACGGCAGTAGTAGTTACCAAAGGTGATTCAAAGACTAGAGGAAAGACTACTGTGCTGCAGTTTTTGCATTAGGCAGGCAATTAAACACACCTGAGCAATTACAAGCAGCTGCGATGCTGTGTGTTCTAAACATGGTGCTCTGAACAGGAGGGATGTTATAATCACTAGTGTACAGAATCCTCCGCGATATAAAAATATCCTTAAATAAAGCCAGAGTACTGTGAATAATGTGATCAGGCGAAAACAGTAAAAACTGAATTTATACACCTGGAATTAATATTGAAAAGACAATAATTACAGGACCCCGCCTCTCGCCCGTAAGCTGGCTGGGATAGGCTCCAGCACACCCGTGACCCCTGCGGGGACTAAGCGGTTCAGAAGATGAATGAATGAATGAATAATTACAGGATACATATTGTTCAGAGACTATCAGAGACTATAAAATACAAAATGTAATATATACTGGCATCTTGTCACAATCAAAGACAGTGACGTAGTACAATACAATGAGAAAATCCATGACATTGCCACTGGAAACATTTGGGTATAGTGTGAAATGTGTGTTGTAACCATTACATTTGCATTCAACAATGTTAACCATGATAATGATGGTCCTGTAACATTCTGGAAGTGTGAGACTCGTGTGCGTGTAAAAATACTATTTGAAAGATGCTGTTGATGGCATGACACAGACGAGAAGCTGATTGAATGCTCCAGAATCCAGCTAGGGCATCATTATCTCCAAAGACAGCCCTGCACGGGTGCACAGGTAAGAAATTATCCTAAATATTATAAATGTATAAAATGTCTTCAGGTGGGAAACTTGTCACGTCTGAAATTTCTGCTTAACATTAGTTAACAGGTTTTAGCCAGTAAAACACAAATTAGAGTCAGAAATCAGACAGTAGATTCTGAGGGATGCTTATTTATATGTGTGTATGATACAGATTCTTATTTGTATTAGTGTATGGGCTTCATGGTATTTACAATAACAAACAAAACAATCAGCAGCTAACATTTCATATCTGTGCGCTGTAGTTCTGAAGGATCAAATGCTACATTGCTCCAACACAGCTAATGTTGTATTCACTGGCATGTGGAGAAGAGGGAAATGTGACTTCCAAGTTCAGACATTACTTATTGGTTTTGATATGATTGGTGTCATGTTAGGTTTACATCAGCCTGGAAAATGTAAAAGAGGTGGAAAAATGAAAAGTTAAGATTTGAAACTTGAATTTAAATCTGGATGTCTTTATTAAATATAGCAATTATTCAAACTTTTGAAGAAATCATACACCTATTTCCAGTTTGGTTATGTCAGAATTCTTCAATACTTCTAATTCATTCCTATATTTATTCATATAGACTTTTACATACTGTATTTCAAGTTCATTTACTCACTTTCACTTATCAACTGGATTTTTTCATTCAAATAATCATTCATTTATTCATTTAACTGTTTCATATTAATTCTCGTGCTTTTTCATTTTTCCCACAATAACCAGTGTAACTGCAGCTTAATTGAGTCAGTCGCTTGTAGTTTTTCTTCCTTTCAGCGTGTATGTTCTCACTGCGTTCCTTAATCAGCGCATTGTTTGTTTTTCTGTTTTTAGACATTTGTTAGTTTTTCTTTAATGACATGACTGTTATTAAAATTTACCTTCAGTTATTTATTATACACTAGTTTAGTCAGTTAGTCATGATTTATTTATACATTTACTTCTTTATTATTTGCTTCCATTTTCATTATTTTATT
Source organism: Helostoma temminkii (assembly GCA_900302695.1). NCBI lineage: Eukaryota > Metazoa > Chordata > Actinopteri > Anabantiformes > Helostomatidae > Helostoma > Helostoma temminkii. The sequence continues at coordinate 50,665 of OMLM01011806.1, read as the reverse complement.
TATTTATTATTCACCTTTTCACCTCTTTTATTACTTATTGCCATATTTAGATGTGTTTTTAACTTACATAATGTCAGTACACTGTAAATGAACTGACTCATGCATTCCTTTATTCCAGTATTTACTAATTTACTACACGCAGGATTTACTCCCTGACTCACCTGTTAAATTTTGTATTTACTCGTTCAGTTGACTTTGCCATTCTTCTGTTATGTTTTGAACGTGCTTGCAGCCAGCAGGCTTGTAACACTCCAGCTTTTATGTGCAAGCTGCTGCTCTGGGCTTGGTGGGGAATACCGTCAGCACTCCTGCAGGGTGGTGGCCGTGGGCAGGTGATGACAGCCAAAGTAAGACATGTCAAATCAAATCAGATCTGAAAAGTGATACGTAGTCTTAATGGATATTAAAAGCTTTCAGCCTCAGCGCTGCACAGCTCAGCCTTACCTGTGTTCACCTTTGCTGTTTTTACATCTGACCAACAAAAACATAAAAGCCCCTGACTGCTCCACATCCATGGTACACTCTGAAGCAGGGTCATTTACCCTTGAATACACTGAGTAGAAGCATTAATACATCACTACTAAGGCAGCACAACAGTTCAGCTTTGATCCTCAGGACCTGCATTGTATCTCCTTTAATAGAGGAATTTAATGACCAGTCTGCTTGGCTTGCTTCAAATTCAGAATTGACATGGGTGTTATTTCTGTATAAGACGTCAGTCAGGAGTGGATGTAACAGTGTGTGATGATTGGAGCTTTTCACTCCAGGATGCATTCAAAGACTAATCAAAGTAATTACTTTAATGGCTCTTCTTTCCAAGCCACGTCTTGGAGCACCGGGGAACCTCACGACTTCCCGTGTGGTCCGGTTTTATTCTGCCTAATGAGATGAGTGTGGGATGAAACCCAGACATGTGGAAAGTCTTTCAAATACCCAGCTAAATGCAGGAAAGTCTGAACAATTTCTTAAAAGTGTAAAAGCTAGCAGGCTTTACAAGTGTTTTGCTGATCATGAATAGTGCACTGCACATACAGTAGCACTGATACAGGTTATTGTCTGCTGGATTGTTACCTGTTTCCCTGATTGCATCGTCTTGGCTGTGCAGTGTCATGCTATAAGGTGATAGTACCAAAGTAAACACAGCAGGTTTTATAGTGTCAACCTGGCTATTCACTTAGCTGTTGTTGTAATGACAAACATAATAGAAAATCATTGCTTATTCTCGTATCCAGCAGAGTAAAACTGGCATTAATGCTGATTTTCTGACACAATATTCACTCTAGGTATGTGAACCCTTAGGAATGATCTGGTTTTCTACATTGATTGGTCATAAAATGTGATGTGATCTTTATCTAAGGGACAAGTTTAGATCAACTTTAGATAATCTTTTGTGTCTTCATTGAAGACATCCATTATACATTTAAAATGCTGCTGGAAAAAGTAAGTGAATCCCTGGATTTAATAACTGGTTCTTCTGGTAGCAGCAGCCATATATGTGCTTCTGGTAGCTGCAGATTAAAGACCTACAACATTTAGGAGGAAATTTGGATTTATATTTTCTGCTTCAGCTCAGATATGTTTTTAGAATGTCTGGTGTGTGATCTTTGAGCACATTCCACAGCCTCTCGATCGAGGTATGTGCTCTGACTGGGCCACTACATTACAGCATGTATACACTTTCCGAGACTAATCACATTACGCCCAGCTATTTTGCATGTAGTGATAACTAGCAAATATTATGTAGTTTTTTAGTATAGTATATTACATATACATTTTCTAAAATGGCGCCTGTTGGGTGGCAGCCAGTTGCAGCAGCTCCTCTCTTTGTTTGTTGTTTTTGTTAGTATTGTTGGCTCATCTTCTTCCAGCTCGTTTTGTGTGCTCTCCTTAAGTGAGGGAAGAAGTTGACTTTGTGTGAGGACTTTAGTGACTTTGTTTGGAGGCACACCATGGATGCAGCACTGTTTTTTTCAGCTAGCATGCTATTAGCTACTGGCTATTAGCTATGCAAAAGACAGGCCTGCTACCAGGAGAGAGACACCAAATCCACCAGAAATCCTCCAGAGGATCTGAGGTTAACCAGGAGCTGAGGAGGTGGAGGTGCAGAGCTGGAGAGGAGGCACACATTACCATGGATACAGCATTGTTTTTACACATGACAACAGCTAGCATGCTATTAGCTACCAGCTATTAACACTGAAAAAATAGAGGCCTGAACCAGGAGAGAGAGAGAGAGAGAGAGAGAGAGAGACCTGAAATCCATCAGAAATCCTCCAGAAGATCTGCAACCCACCAGGAGCTGAGGAGGTGGAGAGAAGTTCTGAGAAAACTAGCTGAGACAACGTCTTTCCATTAAAATCTACAAACCTGCTGCGCTGATCAAGGCCCAGAATGGGACATGGCTGAAGGAACCCAGGCCTGATTCTGTGTAACTGGATGGTTTTGAGCCAGGCAATTAAGGCCCTGCTGCCCTCTCAGTCTCCATCGTCCAATAAACTCAGTGATGTGGATAACTGCAGACTGAGTTGCCTAATTTCTCAGCTGCAGTCACCTGTCAGTTCAGTGCTGTTGTTGACTCACATGAACTCACAAACTTTGTATCTGATGTGTCTCACCTCCTGGATTGTGTATCATTGTTATTGCTGTAGCTTTTTTAAGCTATAGTGTGTTTTTATAGTATTTTCTAGATTTTGATTTTAACTTTTGATGTCAAATTAATTAATCTGCTGTGACATGTGAAGTGTTATCTAATCTAATCTAATGTATATAGTATGGGAACGTGAGGAAAACAGTGGTTGGTTGACAGTATAATAAGGATAAATAAAGGGTGCAGCTTTAAGGCCACTGTACACTTTCCATGCCACAACAATATGTCATTAAAGGTTTCACAAAATGAGAACTTGTTAGATGTTGAGGATGAGTGAACACGATACCAAGAGGATAAACTAGAGAATAAGAAGTGTTGCTTTAGGCTGGGATGGATATAATGAAGGCCAGAGAGGAGGAAACTCAGTGTGTTGGATTGATCACAGCCAAGCTGATTATGCCAATTAAAGAGGTTTGTACAGGACTTAATAAGAGGGGATCAAGAGATACAGAGAAAAGAGTGAGGTAGGCACAGAAATGGGGACAAGATTAGATTACATACAGTGTGATTAAGACTACAGCATACCCTCTTCCACGTTTTACTGTGTCTATTTATTGCTTAAATGTTGCATATTGTTTCATTGTACAACAGTTATGTATTGATTCATATTGCACTGGATAAATTTTACTGCAAAAATATAGACTTTGTTGGCCCAGACTGAAGTATCTCCACAAATGAAGGGTCGTGGAAATATCTGATGACATTTCCATGAACCTCCGTACTTACATTGTACTATGTTAGTAATTATTTGCTACGGTCATCACAGCATTGCATGGTAAACCAAGATGGTGACTCCTGCACCCCTTCTCCTACTGTTAGTGTTGTCACTGTGAAAGTTTTAGCATGCTGAATTAACATTTCTTTTGAAACACTGCTGTGTCCAATCATAGAAACAAGAAAGAACTGGACTAGAATAGATGAGAAACAACACGTCTGCTCCCATTTACACTCATTTTTCAGAAAATGTGTAAAATATTAGTTAATATTTTAAGGATAAGATCAATTAAATCTGTAGTAATTTAGGAGGACGTTGGACATGTTTCGACTCATTTACGCAGCTTTTGCACTACTTTCACTGGAAACCCAGCAGTTAAAGGGTATGTTGCTAATTAGAATATTTGAATGTATTTGAGTAGAATCCGTTGATCAAGTTACAGCAAGTGTCCCTAGCTACTGGAGTACTGATCAATTCAACTCAACAATAATACTGCATGTTTATGCTCAGTACTGTATATTGGTCCGACCATTGTGGTTTGTGTGGGTAAAGAGTGCAGATGAGGTCTTTCACTTATATTGTGGTAGCACACAGCAATCGTTTGCCTGTGGGACCTTGACAGAAACTATTAAAGTCTGTTTGCCCTGTCCTGGACCAAATTAATTATCCAATTATTCTTTTCTGACTGACTGTACTGCCCAGATAACTTCAAAGCTATTTCCCACAGACTGCCTAACTGAGATAATAAAATGGCCAGCTGCCACATAATCACTTCACCTGCTAAATGATCAACACAATACTCCTGACATAGCCAAAAACTCCCCTGATTCTGAGTAGTTATATACAGATCTTACATTTTCTCTCAGGTCAGCTGATTATCATCAGTCACTGAGAAACTGAAAAAAGACAAACTAGAGGTAATTTAGCTAAAAAGTAATTCACTTATTTTGTTGCCCATTTGTTCTCAAGTACATTTGATCCTAACTTAAGCCTAACTGTTTCATTACTATTGCAGCCATCCATTGTGTTTCTTTTTATCTTGCTCAGTTAATTTCACTTTCAAATCAGTTGGCTTAATTTGTATAGCACATTCAAAAGAACCAAGGTTGACCAAAGTGCTTCACACGAACAAAAAAGGTTCATTAATTGACAGTAAGTATTCTGATCAGTTCATCTATATATCCATGAGTCAGGAGTTATAAAGATAACCCAACAAATTCCCTTTCAGCAAGCATAGGTGACAGTGGAGTGGAAAAAAAGCCCGGCAAAACCAGGCTCAGAGTGGGAGGCCATGTGCCTTGACCGGTTGGATGAATGGCAGTACAGAGAATAATAAATAGTAACAAGCAGCAGACAAAAACACTGGGCATCTTGGTACAGTAGGGCCAGTAACTGCATACTGGAAGTTTCTACAGTAGCTCCTGTGCTAGTGATCCCTACAGAAGTTATACAGAGAGTGAGACATAGAGGAAGAAGAAAAACTACGGGAAAAACAAGGCTTGAGGGAGAATATCTAATTGAAAAAGGGAGGCTGCAGTGATCTCCTTTACCAAAACTCAGCAGCACATTTCTTTTTATGGCATCAACTTAAAATGCATTTGAGGACAGCGTATATAAATGCCTGTGGTTAAAATAAAACTACATTAAACCGAGTGTAAAACTCCAAACACTGGGGAAAAGAAGCAAAAATCAGCTAAATGTCATATATTCATTCATTTTGATGAATAGTGATTTACTGTACATGCTTTTTTTAAGTTATTTTTTGAGTTTTACCTTTATCATTAAGTATTATTTTTCCAAGCTGCAATCGTTACATCCATATGTATCTAAATCTACCTCAAATGTACCTCTGTACAAACAGAGCTGAAAAGAAAGGAAATATTTGAACAAAGAAGAAGTAGTTTATCTGGAAAAACTATGGGGATGAGTAATTGACCCTTTAGGAATATACACAGCTCACTCATGTTTCTTTCTGGCAGCTGACTGAATGTGTTACTGTCTTCACTCATACTCAGTTAGGCTGGGGCAATACTTGCTGCTGACTACAAGATAGCTTACACAACCTGCAGTCTCTGTTGATTTGTAGTGGAGTTGTCAGAAATTAGAGATGTAACAAAATAGATTTTAATCTTTGAAAAACATTGAGTAGTCCACAACTATCTCCATCTACATACCTGACATTTATGTCATTGGCAATTTTCTCTGGTGTTCTCAAACCTACGCTCTTTCTAATTCTAGCTGATTTGATGCTAAAATATTTGTAATTGTTTTTATGCAGGTGTGAATCACTAAATACAGTAAATAGAAATAAAACGCACTTGACTTGACTTGACCTTCACCATGGCTTCTGCTCAAATTGTGCAAAGATGGAAGTGCATCGCAGTTTATGTTGTTGGTCAGGGATGATAAGGCACACAAAACACATGAGGAAGTGTGTGAATTATGCTCTAGGCTTTGGTAATATTGGTAATATTTGGTAAGGTATGTGAGAGCATAGGGGGATATCAGCAACTCTCCTTAAAGAAAATGATTTAAAGTGAGCCAAAAATGCTCAGTCAATAGTCAGTATTAAAAGTTGACAAACATGAGAGAACTGCTGTGTTGGCAACGCTGGTAAGGCCAGCAGTAAACCTGAAATGCACTGAATGACAGCTGTGAGCTCCCAACCCTGGAGTTGGTCTTCTCTGATTGTAAGGAAAGTAAACCTTGCTAAAAAACTATAGACAGGAATTCCCTTCTGCATTCCTGCTAGGCTGTTCAAAGACTCTGTCAGAGAAGCCTTTGACAGCATCTCTCTCCACTAAGACATCTTTACTAAAAGGTTACATACTATAGGTTTAAGTTGGACCACTGCCAATCATATGTGGAAGAAGTTTTGGCCTCAAAGGTCAATGCAGTAAGTGATTGTTTGACTTGAAGCAGGGAAAACAGTCCTGTAAGATCAATAAGCCACGTCAGTGGCCTGCAGGCCTGATGAAGACGCCCTGAGGTCTAGTTTCACATGAGGGCTGCTAAATGTTACTGGAAGGAAAAGGGCTGTTTTGAACTATCGACCTCTGAGATGCAAAGCAGCATTAATGTATATTCATGACTGCCAAGTAAACAGAAGAAAAGCCAGGGTGAGGGAGAATCCACACACATGTACGCTCACACACACATTATGGAGTACTTATCATGTGCTTTGATGAGTTCAAGAGTGAGGTGAGACAGCAAAGAGATCGGACGGCAACTTTTATCATAACCTTGACCTCCCCTTTGAGACCAGAGGATGAGGAGGAGGTGGATCCATGCCTGAACTGAACTAAGTCATTTCCTGTACCTTTCTAACCTCCAGTGTCCACGCAAGATTCTTTTAGGCTTCCACCAGAAGATTCAGCAGCCTGACCAACTTTCCTCACGGCCATACAAAATGGCCTTAGGTTTTCAAATACAGTTTTAGTTATGAGGGCAACACGGAGTGACAGTGCACTCTTGAAGCCGCAGCCTATCATTACTTGAGATTGTCTCATCCACTGTGTGATTGAGAGTCGTGGATCATTCCTGGCTGTTCACCACTTTTTATCTGAGGTGTGGTGGGTAATCATTACCAGTCATTCTTTATCTGCAAGTGTTTTGTGTTCAATACAGTTAAACCTGGACAGAGCCACCTTTGGTGCAATATCTATCCAGCTATCAGGTGGTGTCTTCTGGTCTCAGGAATAACAATATCCTTGCAACAGAGGCTTAGGGATATTTTCTGGCCTGAGATAGTAACCTACATATAGTACATTCACATTATCTATATGTATGTATGAATGTATGTACTTTTTGATGATGTCCAGCGACTTGAGTGAACATTACATGGCCACTTAGAACCAAAACAAAGGCTGTGCCTCTACCATCCCACCCTTCCATTTCTGCAACTACATCACTAACAACATATTCCCCCATGGTCAGCCTCCTTGCTACCATTAGCTGTTAGCTGTTAAATGACATGCAATGGTGCCGTGTACAGCAGTTTTGGAGTTTTGAACATATGTAGACATAACATGACACTACCCAAGTCAGCTGTATGTAGCTGACTGAAGTGTGTAGCCTAGTTAATTGGTTATTGTGACAGCAGCTAAAGATAAGCTCAATATAAAATAATGACCAAATAACATACTGCTCTACTGACTGTATATATTTCATTTATTATTTTATCTGACATCTTTGCCAATTTGGCCTGTTCCATGTGAGAGGTTCGGAGATCATTTTCAAAAGTGTTCTGGCTTCAATTCTATCCATCCATTTTCTGAACCGCTTAGTCCCCATAGGGGTCGTGGGTGTGCTGGAGCCTATCCCAGCCAGCTTACGGGCGAGAGGCGGGGTACACCCTGGACAGGTCACCAGTCCATCGCAAGGCCACATATAGACAAACAACCAACCATTAACACTCTCACTCTCACCTATGGGTAATTTAGAGTCCCCAGTCAACCTAACTGCATGTTTTTGGACTGTGGGAAGAAGCCGGTGTGCACGGAGAGAACCCACGCAAACACGGGGAGAACAAACTCCACACAGAAAGACCCTGGCCGACCCTGGGAATCGAACCCAGGACCTTCTTTCTGGCTTCAATTTTTAAATAAAATTTAAAAATAAAAAGTCAGTCTTTTGCTGGTTGGATGAAGCATAAAGCAAAGTAATTCAGGTCTTGTCTGCACAGGAATGACATTGGCTCAACAAGATGAGCAGGGAAGGAATGGAGAGTGTATTAAAACTTTGGTTTGGACTGCTCTGCACCAACGAGAGACTCTCCTTTGACTGTGGGCAGACAGAGTGGCAAGTGCTATTCAGGCAAGCTGACACATTCTGAATATTCAGTGAGACTGACAATTCCAAGCTGTGGCAAAGCCTGTTTCTCTTGTTACCTCGTACTGCTGTGAATCAACCTGCCCTCTGCTCCCACTGGCTCTTTCGCTGAGGCCCGGCTGACACGGCTCTCAGAGAATTAATGAGTGAAAGCAGCTCCTGTAACGAGGATGCCAAAGCATGTTAAGGCTGCAGCCCGATCCTGCTAAGCGGCAGGGGGGTGCTGCAGAGTGCTTCAATGAAGAGCACACTGAGTGAGGGAGCTGGAGATGAGGATTGGAGGGGCGGGAGGAAGGGGATAAAGCTGTTATCTACATCTGCTGTAAACACCACCTGTGTGCAAAGTACATCCCCAACAACAAAGGGTTCTGTAAGGCACCAGAGAATAGCTCTTGCTACGCTCTGTGCTCAGACTGAAGGTGAACACTTCATTGTGAAAGAATCTCTAAAGCAAATATGACTTATGGAAAAGAAGAAATCTTTTTTTTTCTCATTTTCAAGCTCTCAAATATAACATTTTGGAAAAAGCATCATAATATAGAGGATTAGTAATGCACATTAATCAAATCAGTTTACTATGTACAGTACTTGTAAAAAGCATTGTGGTCCCTTGGATGTTTTCACCTTTATTTTTATTATTTTACAATATTGAATTATGCTTCAACATAAAAGAGTAAAAAACAGATTTCCATTATCTTTTTCTTGTGGCCTGTATAGGATCATGACTGCTAGTATGAGGGCATCGGGACGCCTACATCATTGAACTTTAACGGTCTTTTAATTGATAAATTACAGTCACTGCCCACTTTATTAGGTAACAGGCATGAACTCAAGTGCACCGTTGTCGAGTACAAGACAGGTCCAATTCCAGGCTAGCTGAGCATGAATAAAAAAAAACTCAACTCTAAGTTCAAATCCAGGTCTAAATGACATAGAGAGTGTTTTTAGAGTGTATTTTTTAAACCACTGTTGGATCAAATTAGAAGTAATTTTACTTATTATACTCAGTGCTCTACAAAGACACAATAACACACAACCCCCACTCTGAGTAAGTTGCTGTACTGTATTTATGATTGTTCAGTTCCAGTCCTACTACAGATTAATTAGAATCCGTAATACATCTGGACAGGTTTGTTTTGAAGGAGAAAGGGAGGAAGGAGGAAGCTGATATCAGACCTGTGTCAGTCTCCTGAACACAGAAACTATGTCTAAATTTCTGTTGGAACCCAAACTGAACCTACAATACTAGCAGGTACTTCAACTGTGTCCACCCTCTATGCTGCATAGACACGGTAAAATATAATGCCAGATTCCAATGGGACTATTAAAATATGCAACACTCTCATACTGGACACTGATGGTAAACATCAGCAGGGACCTATATATAGCATTTAAACATTTCCATCTTCAGCATACTGTGATGTCATTTCATCAATGACAGACATTTGAGTTGATGGAAGAAGAGACACAACAAGGTATTGTCAAAGTCAAACAGAGTGTTGTACAGGACAGCAGCCTGAGTCCATTCCTGTGTGTGAGAGGCTGAAAAGATGTAATCAGAGTTTGTAAATCCAGAAGCAATAACACCACAGGGGAAAGCTGCAGAAGTTAATCTGTATCTGTCATGACAACATGGAGCAAAGTCAGCCAGCAGATACAGAAGCATTAGAGTCTTAGCGAGTGGATCACCTACAGTATGCAGCTGTATGATGGTGCAGTGGTTAGCAGAGGTTCTGGGCAGCTATAGGCCTTCAAAGGTTACTGAAGAAAGCTTTACAAGGTAATTGTTACAGCTAATGGATGGATGAGGAGATGGTCACAGTGTATTGTTTGGTAAGAGACACAAAAAAGTTTAGTATTCAAAATACTAAATCAAATGTATAATAATACGTTAAAATATCTGGTCTATTACAGTAAAATGTGATGTGGGCCCATGAGGCTTTAACATACACAGTGGTGCTCCTATATTTAAGTAAAAGCAGTACAGCACAGTGCTGAAGTCCTGCATTCAGATTTTTACTTAAGTAAAAGTATAAATGTATTAGAAAACTTGATTTTCATGTGTGTGGAATCTAAAACCTTTTTCATACAGGAGATCACCAGTGTTTTCATAATTATACTCTATTGTGCATCAATGTAACTAATAATTAGTAACTAGTAACTGCATTAGCCGGTAGTAAAGTTGAAGACTGAAGTGGTGGAAAATGCAAATACTCAACTAAAACCTGAATTTAATTACAATACTAAAGTAAATTTACTTAGTTACTTTCCACCACTGAACACAGATGGATGTAGTCAGTAGTAGGTGACATTATGTGGGTCTCTACCTCATGTTAAACCCACGTGGGCTGACTGTACTGGCTCTATGTGAGTTCTTCTATGATGAAAGTGAAATTTGGCTTAAGGGTCCCTTTGATATCTCCCACCTGAACTGGATCAGTAGTCTATAACATGCAATTAATGAAGGGCTAGATTAAGCAAGTTAATAAATTAGGTCATTTACAGAAAATGAAGCAATATGCAGGCCCCGCTGTTTTAATATGCTCGTAAGCAAGAGATGCCCTCTAGTACATCAGAGTCACCAAAACTCAATTTCTTTGTGAAGACAGTTCATTAAGCTAATGGTGGTCAATCACAAGACTCGTCGGGCTAATAAACTAAATACGTCTCCATGTCAGCACCACACAGGTTTGGGGATTTGTCTGTCAGCTCCATGAAGTCCTCATGTACATTCTCTTAAGTGTTGAAGATGCTGCCAAAGTGAAAGTCAGGTTGGTGAACAATCATTCACATAAGCAACAGAGTTGTTTAAGTTTCTTTTCACTCTCTGATAGTTCAGGTACAACTGATGCTCTCTAAGCTGGTGTAAATATACTGTATATCCATGCTCGCCACTCACCACAAAATCCTATAATCAAACCACCTGGGAGAACTGCACCATTGTTACAGTGAGTTCATTAGGAAGGTGGAAGTGGGAAGGAAGTTAAGTCAACACAGAGCCTACACTGCATATGTTAATGTACACATTGGTCAATGTACACATTGACCTATGTCATTTTTAGAGTTTATACATGTGCACTGGTGTTTTGATCTGCAATTACACCACCAAACAGCTAGTGGGCAGCATAGTTTCTATAGCAGTCTTTTAAACTTCTCCCACTTGAGTGAGGTTTTTCAGTGTGTTGCAAACATCCATCCACCCATCTGTTATCATAATCCTTCCTGTTAAGGGTTGCGCGGGAGTGTTGGAGCCGATCATTAGCCAGTGTCATTGGGTGAGAGACGGGCTACATGCTGGACAAGTCATCAGTCTCACAAGTGCTAACATGTAGAGCACTGACAGTGCTCATGAAGGTGACAACTCAGGAACACCATGTCACAAAGATATGAATGTGATATCCTGAAACTGTTTGAGGGAACGTATTTAAATTCAGCACAATTATCTACTTAGACTTAAAGATGAACTGATCAGATTTGGTGGGCAACAATCAAGTTCACCACAATCACAAGCATGTTACATTCAGGCTAACACACCTGGAGGGATCTCCAGTACATCTGGCAGGAATATCTACTTGGACGTGATAACATGAACTGACTGAAATATCTGGACAGAAACGTGTGTAAGCTGCACTTCACTGGTTGGTGGAAGGAAGAATCAATTACGATTCAGTAACAGTAAGAGTCTATACTACCTGAATATTTATTGAAAATGTATCCTTCTTTTATCGTGCAAACTGTTGTTGTTCTATCAGTTAGCATTTAGAAAGTGCACACTGTAACATTTAGTACCAAATGAATATGAATAAAGATGAATAGTACCTATATAGTTACAAAAGAGAGGTGTGAACAATGTAGAGCAGGTACATTATGTGGAGCCAAAGACTCACATCTTTTACAGCCAATCAAAGGTCTTGTACCTTTTTGCTGTCAGATATCTGAACCAGTACACTGTGTACACCTTCCACTGCACTGTAAAGTACTAAACAGCACCAGCTGCCAGCAGGAAAAGCTGTGACCATGGTAATACCAGACTAATGCTGTGAGACAGTTGTTGCCATGGAAAGCATGCTATGTTTAAAGAAGAGTGCAGTCCATTATTTTTGAGGGGAATCCGTTGCCATGGGGACCAGGTACTGTGGTGAAGAATAATGTTGGACACATTTGCTGATAGAGCAGCCTTTCATTGGAAATAAAATATGATGAGCCTTGGGTGAATTTGTGTTCACCGACCATACAGTGGATCAGATTGTAGCACCCAGCCTACAGACTGGAATTATTATGGCTTGATTACAAGCCTCTGCACTGGCCCACATACTGCTGTCAAAACAAGGCTCAGTATAGAGGCAGTTTTATTCATATTCTGATCCGAGTGGGAAAACTGCCATTAAAAATGATATTTATAATAACAGGGGCTGGCTGAAACAGAGGCGTGTTGGTCATGGTGAAAACAATGCTAGTTTCCCTCTATGATACCATCATCAAACCCTGCACCTGTTAATAAACCTCTGCACTACACTATGTGGTTCTGTCATATTGTGAAATGTAATTACCAGCGGCTACTAACCACACAAGGCAACATCAATGGTACACTGAGACATCATTACATCAGCTTCAAGCCATTTATGGAAATTGATGTCACAGTTTTGTCTCAGTTCTTCAATTTTATGTTCATATTTTTACATTTAATTCGAATCCAATGCAATATAGAGGAAATGAAGAGGAGTAATCACCTTTTTTATAAAAGCTGTGCTGTCCCTTATATTACACCAAATAGAGACGTCAGTGAAACAAAAAAAAAGCATTTTTTTGAAATTGATTATTTAAAACAGATTTTATTTTGAAATTATATGGCTTTTTATAATTAATTTCTTCTAACCCCACGTCCCTCTAGCTGATGCAAAGGTGCTAACCACCACACTACTGTGCTGTCCAATACTTTTGATCTTTTAAAAAAGAAAGTTGGAGAATCGTTCCAAAGGGCTATTCATCCTGAAAGTGCTTTTTTTGTGCTGTGTGCCATCTTTATTTACTCTAAATCAGTAAGAGATATACTAATATTTAGACATCTTCAATTATTCTTACAAGTGTTCTTTTTACTATGACATCAATATTATTCGAACAGACCATGTGGTTGCAGAGATATACAAATTTAATTATAATATGTGATTTTTAGGCAGAGGCCTAAAATAGGCTTAAGGCTCAAAAGGTTAATACACACATTTGATACCCTACCGTAGACAAGGCACTAGTACAGACATGAATGAAAGTGAAGAGGATGGAGGAAGCATTGCTGGTTATTATTTTGAGTTCAAGTGTTTATTTGGCCTGAACTCAAGTGTATTATAGGATTGACATTACAATATTGCAGTGTATTGCATCATGCAATGAACTACATGAGGGTCAAACACTGCTGGAAGTTGCTTTTGGTCTTGTTTCATCCCTATTGTTTCCTTTCTCATTTCACTAAAGGGGAAACAAATGTTTGCTGATATACTTTCAGTTCACAAAAGTACTATTACTACTACTAAGGGTACTACATGGTACAGTGAGATTAAAATGAATTTAGATGAACCCATATGTAGTAACATAACAGTGAGAAACCAAAGAAAGTATGAGGGACCCTGGCCATGCCTCATGTCTAACATCTCACTTCCAAAAAAGGAAGAATCGGCTCACGACAGACTCTGCAGATGCTTTGTCTTACAACTGCATCCCACTGTTTTTTGTCTGGAGCTTTAGCTGTTCCCAGTGTCCTAGAATGATTTTAGAAGTTGTCATCAAAGCCACCAAAATAAGTGAGAAACTTTCTTTTAATGCATTGGGTATTTCAGTGCTGCCTCCTGTTAAAGTCAAAAGAGGATTGAGAGGAGTTTCAGTGGTCTCGTTAGTGCTCCCGTTTGGATGCTTTGCATATGTTGCATATCATCTTTGCCATTTTTTATCAAATCAATCATCCAGTTGAGTGACATCCCTGCACTAGCGCCAACACAGCCATGAGGTGCACACACTGAATGAACACTGATCCTCCATAGCTCCAAATTTCAATTTTCACTTTTTCCTGATCTGCAGCCTCTTTTTTAACTTTCAACTCAAATTTGATAAATTGAATATTGTTGTTTTCAGATACTGAATTTTGTTTTTCTAAAATATTTCAAATCGGGGAAAAGGAAACAATATTCAGCAAGATGATTTTTCCAAAAGGCACTTAATTATCAGTATTCATCATTCAGTTGCTAATGAGATGTAATATGTTGTTGTGTCCTTCTCTTACTCAGCCTCTTAGAGCTTTTAAAGTTTCCGCACTTCGCAGTATTCATGTTTGGCTGTGGTTTAAAGTGGCTTAAAAACACACACACTGGTCTGACACAGCACTGTAACGGGATGAGGAGAGGCCGAGGCTGCAATGTGTCATCAGCACAGAGCTGCAGCAGATGCTGAGCTCGCTCAACACTGGTTAGGGGCCATTTACCAGCAGCAGACCTGCTGCTCTAAACTGGTGACCCAACACTGCACTCATGCTGTGGCCACATATGTCTGTCGAGGCAAACGCACAGCTCTGTGTCCATACTCACACACACACACACACCAGAGGGTTGCACATGGCCTCCTCTTCACTCTCAATAATCCTACAAACATGAGAAAACATGTCTTCTTCAGCTCGTTATTAGATCAACTGTTTGTCAGAACAAACTTTACAGGAGAAAATCTCAAAGCACAACATATATTTATGGTAAAATACATCATTTGATACTGAAAACATTTCCAGAAGTACAGAATGTATAAAGGCTCCATTTTTAATAAACTATGGCATCTGTTTACAAAAGCTTTTGCGTGAAGCATTCAAAACAATACTGATGACAGAAAAATGAATTGTTTACAAATGGAGAGAAGGAAAACTAAACTACCAGTTTGAGTGATACATTCATGACATGATCCTGTTCTTTGTAAGAATGAAAACTCGTTTTCAGCATGTTTGTGTTTGCAAAAATACAAATTGCAGAATGTATTTAAAAAAAGGAATCTAGAAAGACTTTTCACTTATTAACCACATGACACTTGGAGTTCTCCACCACCGTCCTGATGCATGCAGCACATGTTCCCTTTATTCACACAACAGTTCATTTCCATTCAGCGTAGATGCATTTACATGAAGGTCTAACTGGTGTTTTAAACCCTTCCCCAGACAGGAGACTAAAATTCCAGTGGGGAGGTCAGAATCCTTCATGTCTGTGCTCATCTTAGGAAGCCAAATTTACCCCTCCTCCCCTAAATTCTCCATAAAAATACAAAGGGCGTGACCTCATGTGTCTTTAATGCTACTGTGGCCCTGAGGAGAGGAACTGCAGATGCTGACACTGTCCAATAATAACGCAGGAAATACACAGCAGAGCATATTCAGGACTAGCAGGGAATAAATAAACAGACTACTGAGAAGCTGCTGAAAAAACATCAACAAATGGGAATAACTGCTAAAATCATGACTGGACTAATTAGTTTCCAAGCTAACAAGTTTTAAAAAGTGTTGAGCGCTTTAAAGGGACAGACCGCCGCAGTCACTAATGTTTGACAGTTAACAGCATGTAGACTATTGGATATAAGTATTTGTATACAACAATCAGCCACAACATTAAAACCAGCATGTGCACCCCACACACAGAAGCTGTGATGCACTGTCTTCTGACAGCAGCATCACAGCTCAGTAAGGAGCATCAGTAAGACACGGGAGGCCAGGACCTGTCCCTGGATCACCGGTTGCTCTTGCTTGGACCACTTTTACAAAGTACTGACTAATACATACCAGCAACACCCACACAACTGTCCACTTTTTTTGTTCCCAAGACGTTAACATCATAAACAATTTGATCCCGTTTTTACGAAGTGAAACATTTGCATAATTCTTCACAGTTTATAGTAATAAAAACTGTTCAGTTTTAATGAGTAGGGAAACACACAGTCATACCACAGCAGTACAGTATGGGCTGGCATCTCTGATGCCAAGTCATCAGTTGGCTATGGTGAATTGAGCTGGGGTTGGAAATTTCCCAAACAACAACCACATGAAGTTCTCAAATTTGCAAAACTATTTGGTTTAATATACAAACAAATGCATGAAGCTAAAAAGCTGGTTCCAGCTTTTCAAATGAGAGATTTTTCTACATATTACATGATTATGAATTTGAATATTTTGGGGTTGTTGGCCAGGCAGAACATTGAGCCTGACACAATGGGTACAATGACTTCGGTAGTTTCTGAAAATCTATTTTGGCCCTTTCCTGTCTCAACATGCAAACATCTAGTTTGCTGTGGAATAACATGACTGCCCTGCACAGAGCTCTGACCTCAACCCCGTCCAGCATATTTGGAGGGAACATGAGCACAGACGGCCAGCGAGTCAGCCAACATCAGTGTTGTGGCTGAATGGGGGCAGATCTGGAGGACAGCCTGTGAAATCAGATCCGTACAGGCTGGAATATCAGTACAACATGGAGTTGGACTGACATGATCAACTCTCAAATGCTGGAATATTAAGACTGTCTGCATAATATAGTGCATCATTTCTACTCTATCGTAACATCTGAGAAGTTTGGACTTGATCGTGATGATAGCCAGCTCTATCAGTTAGGAGAAGAGATACTGGCCAAAAAATGGGCACTCAAAAAGTCTTAAACCTTAAATTGAGGAATAAACTAATTCCAGATGTATAACACCAGTGTGTAGTAGAAGGTAGTAGAAGTAGTAGAAGGTACTGAAATTTAGAAATGATGTTTGAGTCTGGGCACGGTTTGGTTGGTAGGTCAAGCGTTAGGTTAGTCTGATCCATACTCTAGTATGCTGGGACTAAAAGACATCTGCCTTGTGAACCTATGAAGAAAATAATAAAACGTGTGCATGTTCAAAACTCCATTTCCACAGAGCATATGGACACTGAAGCTTACATTAACCCGTTTCATAGCGTGAATTTATTTCATATATGTTGGGTTTTTTTGTAAATAAATGTTCACATGAAAATAGTCAGATACTGAAGTATTATTTGCATGAATGACCAGCTTCAATCAAAAAATAGAAGTTGTGGCACAGGTATGAGGGGAGATCCAGCACCTGCAGCCTCCGTTCAGTCTGCTGTGTGTCAATCTGGATTTTCCCTTCAGTCCAGCAAAAGCAGCGCCTGACTACAAAACCAGAGGAGGAGGGAGTGTCGCAGACCCTCACAGCAGCCCAAAGTGATATGACGTTTACGCCATGGTGTAACCATAGCTCCCACAATGCAGAGCGACCAGCAGCCGGTCTCTCAGGACGTCCTTGCTCGGGTATTCCGGGAGTTTCAGCATGTTGATACTGCGGAGAGGAGACAAGAGGGTGGTGGGGGGGGGGTATGGTCAACACGGTGGAACACTGTGGTCATGATGGCACATTTGTAGCTGGTGGAGGGGTGCTGATGTGCCACCTATCCAGAAGAAAGACCTGTGGCGATATGAATTTCCTAATACACATTCCACTGTGCAGAGGTCTCTCCCTGTTTTCAGTGTTCGAGGGAGCCACTACCCAGTGGAAACAGCACAGAGGAGACATACTGCCCTCTAGTGCTGTGTCTTTTCTGTCAAATGTTCTTAGGTTGAGGCTGCAGAGTGACAGCACTGGATGTGTGTAATCTAATCGGTTAACAGCATGTACTCACAGAATCAACAGGTTTACCACAGGTTTATACAGAGCTTTTCTGAAATACTAATTCTGAACTTAGTATTATGTGACAAACCTGGGAAAAGATTCAGCAGCACTTTTGCAAATGACCAGGTGTGAGTCCTGTGCACAGCTCATTTAACTATCAGGGTTCATGATGAAGACTAGACTGAAATTCTCAACAGAACCATGTCAGCAGACACAGGCAGAGAGAGAAAAGTAGTGATTACCAGGTACTAGAGGTAGGTAGTAGGTTGGCAGTGTATGGCACTGCTGCAATGGTGAACTTTTGTAAACCGCTGCCACCCATCAGGTAGGCAAAGCCACCGTGAGGAACCCTGGAACTGATAAGACAAGAATGTTTAAAATACATTTATGTTTTAATGTTGAGAACTGCACTGAAATTCCAGCTGACAAACCTTCCAGTGACAAACTGCAGCAGAAGAACCCGTTCCTCCTGGGTCAGACCGTTCACCACCTCCCAGAACCACTGCAGACAGACAGACACTATCACATGATGTTCCTGAGTTTGTTGCAAAGTGTCAACATTTCTACTTAACCTTTGAAAACTGCTGGGAAACTATCCAGTCTCTCATTTTCTTTAACATCACCCTCGTCAGGTACTTTTTTAAGGTACTCTGTGGTGATTTCTCTCCAACGTAGGAACATATGTTCCCACGTTTATGATGTAAGAAGGTCATAAAACGAAAGCATGAAGGATGATAAACTGGTTCTGGCACACTGTAAAATTCACCCTTTTAAAATGATACCACTCTTGATGATTAAACGCTGTGTGTGCAAACATGTGGGCACATCTGGCTCTCAAACTGTACACAGAGGTAAAGACTGGGATTAACTGGACATAATCTGTCCTGAAAATTAGAAACATTCAACAAGTTTGAATGACACATTGGTATAAACCATTTGGCAGAATGATGTGTGAAACTATCAGAGTGCTTTTTGACCCAAAGACAACCTTTTGACAAATAAAGTTAGGAATTGTGGTTAGGAACCTAGAATTATAGTTTTCAGGGAGACTCAGACCCCAGAAGGATCCAAATGGAAACAGTGAAGACGTCAGTATCATTAGTGGCTGTGAACTAGAAAAAACAGAGCACACTCCAATTCAGAAGGTGGCGGTCATGCACCTAACAGCTGTTTGCCAACTGCCAAAAAATATCAAAAGAAGAAAAAAGACTGGAGAAGGACAGTGTTTTACCAACATATGGTGCTGGACTCAACTCTACCCTCTACTGCCAATACCACCCCCTAAGTGTAAGATGGTTGTCATAGAGATGCCTCATGAAAGTGCTGTGAACACCAACAATGAAGTAACATTCAAAGGAATGCTGCTCTTCTTTGTTGGTATGTGACTTTTTGCCACAGCAAGGAGACTCGTTTGTTTGAGAAGAGACTGAAAGCAGCGAGACAAAAGAAGTCCTGCTGAAAAAAAATGGAAAGTTAGGGTTCAGATGAAGACATGGCTGTGGTTGTGGTACCGTTACAAAAAAGTAGTATACTTACAGTTTATTTTATTAAGTATGCTTAAGTATACGTCAGGTATAGTAAGTATACTTCTATGTACTTCTAGTATACTTGCTAGTATATTATTATAATACTTCTTGGGAGTAAATTGGCCCAATTTTTAGTTTACCTCAGATAAGTACATAAAAAGTAAACTGAAAGTATATTTGCTCATTTTTGGTTTAAATGACGTATACTAATAGTTGAATATACTTCTTTTTGTAAGGGTAGTAACAATATCAGTAGTATACAGTTTTCACCTTTTAGTATCTCCTCAGCTCACTTGGAAGCTCAACAGAGGTGATACCCTCCCACTACCTTTGCCTCATGGAAACTCAAAAAGTCGAGTTTTGTCGAGTCCATGCAGGAAAAACTGAAGTGTGCTGCCTGGTTGTCTGAAGACATTAGACCTCTAGTTTTAGTTTAGTTTCAGTTTGAATGTCTGTCTATCAGACTGTGTCACTTCACACACTAGTTCTCTTCAGTGTATTTGCTTCCAGAACTGGACTGATCAGTCTGATATTTGAAAAGCTCATCATCAGTGAGAACCTCCCACATGCCACAGTCTGGTCAATGCTGCTTTCCTTCAATTCTTTTGCTGTAAGGTGCTTCAGGTTTACACAACCAGACTAGTAAACACATATATCACAAGAATCCAAGCTGAGTCCAGTGAAATTTTTGAAAGTTGAATGCACTTGTGTAGGCTAAAGATCTCGGTCCATGTCAGGCTGCTATAAGAAGTGCCCACCTGGATGACTGGCTCCTGAGGGTCGTAACCACTGGTGTACTCCGTGTTCCTGCACCAGTCCTGCACGTCGATCTCTGGCATCCCTGACAGCAGCAGCTCCTGTAAATCATTTTCAAACTCAGTTTCATTCTGGCTTAAAATATCCCAGATTAACTGAAAACCATATTAACTTCCTGAGCTGTTGTTGATTCTTCCATTTCATCAACTGAATTACATGATTGAACAGAGTACCTCCAGGTCCAGGAACTCAAAACTATTTGGACATAACTGTAAACATAACCCTAATTTTTTATACTTGGATGAAAATCCTTTGCAGTCAATCAAAAATACTAGTGGACCAACTGTATATATCTAGTATTAGCACCTAAAATGATCACTCCCATGTGCAGTGGTATCTGCTAATGCTGAGAAAGCACCTGACAGACTGCACGTCTCCAATGTTCAGGTAAAAAATATATATTTGTCAATTGCTGTAAAATTTGCATAGTCATCATTATCAGGTTCTTAGCTTAGTGCCTAAATATATTTTCTAGAAAATATAATAAATCTGCAACCTTCCAGCGAATTTGCCACATGTACACTGTCACAGTCTTAACTGCAGAAATGAAAAATGCTGAAGCCTTGTTAGGCTGAATTCATTTGCAGAAGAGAAGCCCTTTAAAAAAATTTTACTTTGAAAAGTCATGAAACTTTAGTTAATTTTCTTTTCTTCATAAACTGACTTAGTTAGTAAACTTAGCAATAAAAAAAGTAAATGTCAGAGGCTACCTGGCAGAGACACTAGTATTGACAGCAGTTTGATCCATAATAATACATGGTCTTTTATTATTTAATATTAATATTTTGAATTTGCAAAGTAACTAGTACTAGTACTAGTACTACGTTAAATGTAGTAGACTAAACAGTACGTATATTTACTTTTGAATTGTAGTGGGTAAAATGTGAAAGTTATATTAAAAGCAAATGCTCCACTAAAGTAGTGGTACCTCAGAATTATACTAAGGCACAGTACTTATAAATGTAGTTCGTTATTACCACCTCAGCTATGATTTCTTAACAATATTCTGCGCTGTGGTTTGTCAAAATACTGTTGTCTGGACAAATGAGTTAACTTATGGACTCCAGCATGTCTCAGAACCACAGCTACAAACAGCAGTAACAGTATTTAATGATGATGACGTAAAAATTCCAAACTGCTTTGATTCTGCTGTCGGATTTATGTACTGTTCCATTGTTACTGTCTGTGCACAGAACAGTGCCAACATTATCCTTTAAAATACAGCAGCTGATGAGGGTGAAAGTGTAACTGTGCTTTGAAAACACTAAACAGGCTCTTGGGTTGTCCTGCAATGACAGCATGACCGAGACATGTCCAACAAATCCATGGAGGGATAATGATCATGCTACACTATTGATGAGGACATGGAATCTGCCAACACACACAGAAAAAAGACCCTCTAATGGAGGGAAAGAGGGAGGGACTTCAAGGTGACCCTCGCATCCTGCCAAACCCTCCCCCCACCCCGCGCAGACGTGGCTAATCAGTCCCTGCATCAGGGCCGAGCAGGCTGGCAACAGAGAACAGCAAGTTGTAAAGGAGGATGGATGAAGAGATGAGGTTAAGTAGGGGAAAGACAGGGAAGTCAGAGGAGGACCA
>OMLM01011806.1:0-28671 GCA_900302695.1 Helostoma temminkii | reverse complement strand
GAGAGCACACACACACACACACACACACACACACACACACACACACACACACACACACACACACACACACACACACACACCAAAGTACCCATGAAAAACTGACGGACAAGAGAAAGAGACACAGCTCATGCATAATCAGTCTTTTTGCTCCTGTTGGACAGTCGTCCCTTATAAGACAGTGACACCCACAGGAACCCTGAGACACAGCACTCTGTAATTAGGACTCTTCCAGGCAAAAAGCTGAAGGAGAGAGATCAATTGCTCTTAGGAGACCAACTGTGAATGACTATACTGGAGGGAATGGTCATTAATATCACCCCTTCAGCCACAGTGCTACATGCTGCATGACAGCAAAAAATACTCCAAACTAAAAATTCAGTGTCCACTGTTCTGCTCAGACTACTCAGACTGAGAAATGGGAAGTTAGGCCTGGGTGATCAGGCTGAAATCCGTGTCACAGAAATAAATACAGTAAGTGAGTAGACGCAGATGTTAAAAACATAAATCAGGAAACATACAGTAAGTATAATGTTCAAGGGCATACTGACGGAACTGGGACATTACTAAAGGATCACTTTAGTAAAATCACTTTCAAACCTAAAATTAGGATAAAGAGCAGGATGTATGCTGCTTCTTGAGTCCACTGATTCCTTTTTATAATCAACCTGAATTCACCTTCAAATGAATCATGAAATTGATGTTTAGTAACAACATTTTGATTGAGCAGCAAGCTTTGCTGTAGGGGTGTCATAGATAGGGGAGGGTGTGGTTAGGATGTGATTCATTCTACTAAAAATAACTGTTACATTAAAACTTAGAACTGGATTTGGAATACTAATCTACAAGTATGAGTACCACTATTAGCTATTTACACAAGCAGAGGCACTATGCTCTTAATGCTGTACAATTTGAGAACAACAACTCCACTAAGAACTCAAGGTATTTTAGACAAGAAATCACCATGGAGACTTGATGTGGAATGAACAACAACTGTGTGGATCAGGCTGCAAAAGTGTCAGAACCAGAGCAAAGAGTGTAGCAGAGAGTATTCAGAACCTGATCCGAACCCAGTGCAGGTGAGTTTGTGTGGGGTTTTCTAGCCAATAAACTACCAGACACATTTCAGTGTTATGATGTATTTTCTATTGCAATTTATGCCTATTTTTCCTAAAGTTTGAGCCACCCAACCAAATCCTACTTAAACCCAAACACGGTGCAGTTCTTCCCAAACATGACGCAAACCTGAGGGTGACTGACAACTGCTTCATCTATAAAACAGCAGGAGTTTCTATTACCTCTATTACTCCTCTCCGTATTTATGTCACAACCTGGTTTCAAAGAAATCAAACTCACTTTAGTAATATCACTTCCCGACCTGAACCACTGAGTGAATCAGTCAGTGACACTGGCACTGGCATAGCAGCACCAGCTCTGACTGGCTTTCTGCTGGTCAAGGTTTTATTGTGAGTACAGTAACAAGCACAGCTGCTGTTAACTGTCATGTTCTCCTCTACAGCCTCTCTGCCTCCTGTCCATGCTGTGTCAGTTAATAACACCAACAGTGACAAAGCCCAGAATCACCAGCTAAACTGCTTTCAAACAAACAGTGAATAAATGATGACATACACACTAATGTGAACTAATACACATTTGACCCTAACGACCTGTGAAGAGACTGAAAATAGCAGCAGAAAACATCTAATCTGTGACCACTGGTGGGGAGACTGTAATGTTCCTTCGTTTAATACATGCTACATCCTGTTGCACCCTCTTGTTTTAATGACACTCAATCAGACGCTGAGACTTTACACCACCAGCTGCTGAGCTTAACGAACCAGCTCCTAATGTTGACGGCTGAAAAGTTCTGTGAGAGCTGCAACAGATAAATCCTTTTTTTTTCTCTGTTTTTGCATATTTGTTAGGAACATTCCCACAATTTACAGCTTTAAAAACCGCAGTGAAGACCCACCTTTTAAAGTCGCTCTTTCTTTCTTTAATATAATTATGATTATTAAAAAAGTAAGAATTGTTTTTTTCAAATTTTCACTGCTTATGTTATTATTATGATACTCGAGTATATATGACACATTAGTGGGAATTCTTTTTTTTTTTTTAAAAGCTCTAAATATACTGAGAGGCAGCTCCTACTGACTGCTCATCCTTCTTACTAACGGTCATAAGTTTAGAATTTGATTTAGTTTAGTTATAAGTTTACTGACCATATTTTGTCTCTTTATAAGGTAAAACAGTATGTCACACAACAATTAGTGACAACGTATTAATTTAGAACTTTAATAGTCGTTTGTTTATAAAGTTACACAACTAAAATGCATGCTGGGTATTTCTATATACTTAAGTCATTACACTTAAGTATAAGTACAAGTATAGGCCAAGTATACTAAAGACTTTTCTCTACCTGACAGTTTACTGCAAGTATACTTTAATACTACTTTGTCCAGTTTACATCTTTTAAGTACATAAAAAGTAAATTAAAAGTATAATTCCTCAGTTTTTGTTTAGTTTAAAAGAAGTATACTAATAGTAAACTTAAATATACTTATTTTTCATAAGGGTAGTCTGATGTCTGTACTCTGGCAGTTTGTAGTTTAGTTAGTAATTAGTTATTAATAATGTATAACACTGCAACAGGCTTAGTTATATTAAGATTTGTGTCTAATGGTCCACTCAAATTAAAGCTGAGACTATTTTAGTATAGTTGTTAGAAATACTGACATAATTCTGTGAAGATGACTGACCTTGTTGTCCTGGGTTACCAGGATGCTGGTCCCTCCGGGTTTGAGCGGCACTTCCTCCATCGCCCCGAACACGTCCGTCTCTACGGAGAAGGTGAGCTCCAGACCCAGATCACTGATATCGTTGTCCAAGATCCACTGCAGGTTCTTGGCATACTCTGGATCGATGGACGACACATCCTGGTAGTTCACTGGGATACCTGACAAACAAACACACAGATGGAAAATTCATATTTTCTAGAAAATGTGAATTATGAACTGGAAATAAAACATCTCCATGAAGTCAGTGAAAGTCAATTAGCCAGCCCGAAGGCTTAATGGCAGCTGACAGGAAACAGCACAGTCTAACAACGCCTTAGTTACCCAGTATGTGTTTGTAGAAGGAGCGAGTGAAGTAGATGTTAACCAGCTGTCTGTGGTACAGAGCCAAACCCAGGACCTGACCTGCAAACCGGAAATAGTTCAGGTGGTCTGGGTTCACTGAGGAGTTACTGTTGGGCTGAAACGTGGTACCTGTAGATCACACACACACACACACACACACACACACACACACACACAAATACACACCTTTATTAAACAAGATAAAGTTGTGCTAGTCACACTACGTGTTACAGCGAGGAGAACATTATTTACCATCAGCTGACTGAGTGAAGAGAGCGTAGTCTGGGTTAATGATCTCATTAGACAGGATGTCAAACCACTCTCGAACCACACCCTGACCCTGGAACACACACAGAAAGGGTCAACACACACCACAAGACAACTGAGCTTTGGGATAAATGAGACAGAACCATAAGCTGCCTCATCAGGTGACAGCTCAAACAGACAAATGCTAAATAAGTTGAATGAGAACTGCTGGTGTTGACCCACCATTCCCTCTTCACCATGGAAGCGAACAGCAATGCCCTGTTTGAGTTTCTCGTTGGTGGACTTGGAAACCATCTCGCAGCTACTCCTGAATATGGAGTCTGTTGGTGAGACATAAGAGCAGAATTAAGAAGATGAGGAGGAGTGTTAAATAAAAAACCACTCAAGGCTGAACAAGGCTTTAGGCTGAACTGCTGGAAGGTTTAACAGGCTTGAGGAAGTAAAGGGACAGTAAATGTTCATGCTGTTTACATTAAGAGGCCATTGACAGGACAGTGTGTACCTCTGTGGATGAGAAGGATGTCGTTCTCGTTGACCGGCCGATGAACCATGTCTGAGTCTGGCTGTCCGGCCAGCAGGTGCTCGTAGAACCACTCGCAGCGATCCTTAAAGGGCTGAGAGGGAAAACAAGACTTCATCCCTCGTTCTACATGATTTTTCCAAAACTAATTATCACTTTACTGTGCTTTCAACTCTCACACTGTGGATTTTTCAGTCTCAACCAACGGCTCGGAAATCCTTCACTGCTGAAATACTTGTCTGTAATACAGAGATGAGGCTGAGGTCTATTTGCATAATATATGCCTTTGTTCTCTGAGCACTGGATGTGGAGTAAAGGATGAGCGTGGAATAGAGAGAACGGATTTCCCTCCGGGCTGCATGGCGTTCGGGGAGAAGAATGGGGAAATGAAATCAAATTCAGCAGGTTAAAGTCTGTAATTAAAACAAGGGACTGCTCCCAGGTGTGTCACAATCCTTGGGTAACGAGGCTCGAATGCTGCAGCTCAAATATAAACTCTGAAGACTGAGTGAACAGCACACAACTCAGAGCAGTAATTAAAATTTATGAAGCTGTATAAATGGAACCGTTATTGCTGTGGTTGTAACACTTTTAAATGATGCGAAAGTGAAGACGAGGGATTTTCAAAGTCACTTTCCATGAAGTCACAGTCCATAACGTCTGGGTATAAAACAATAATTTAATAATTTAGTGGTACAGTGTGGTTTGTAAAGAAGAGAGACAAATTAAGCAGCATCTGCTGATAGAAGAATCTTTACGTATGCAACGCAGTGTGGCGAATAATAACCATGACGATTTAGTGCACATATTTCACTTTGACATGACAGGTACCAGTACCAGAGGGTTCTAGCTTAGACAGGAATGTAGAAATAATGACAGAGTTTGGTCACACAGGTCAAACTGTAGTCTAAACAGGTGTTATGGCACCTGTAGCCTAAAAGTTTCATTTGTTCAGACTTTGAACTGGACTAGCGACACGAATCCAAACAAATTCAAATGTATTGGGTTTGGGTTCAGACATGATATACAATGCACTTGTTGGCTTCAGGTCGATTCAGCTACACTCAGTGTCAGTGGTAAAGAGATGTAACAACACAAGCCCCATTTTGAACTTTGTTCCTCTACCTGCATTTCCACCAGAGGAACCAAGGGCCAAATTTAGTTTTGGACCATAGTTCTACCATAGACAAGTAAAAATTCCTGGCAAAACTTCACCTACTGTCGAGGTGCATGGATGAGGAAACTCAAATCTCCAGCAACACTTGCAGATAGTTGAGCAACTTTATTAATAACATCTGATCACATTGTGAGTGCACTTGTGACTTCCACTACCAATGACCATGTTTTTGAAAGAAAAGCTGATTTTATAGCATCTAATTGATGAGAAATACAGTGTAGACATTGTTAATATTGTGAATGACTACTGTAGCTGGAAACAGCTATTTTTTAAAGAAACATTTCCATTTACGAAGAGGACTATAATAGTACTGTCTTCTCCATCTGTTCATGAAGAAGACTTCTGTGTGTGTCCAGACCAGACCACATTTAAATTGTTATAAAGAATTGAATATAGTGGTTATGTCACATATGAGCTCAAATGTGTAACTGCATAACTTCAAATACATGTGTTTAACCACATGTACTTACTGTATCCTGCAGAGCCGTAAACCTGGGAGTTTCAAGATGATGTCCACATTAAGCAAACTGTTACTTTAAGATATACTATATCATATACTATATACTATGTTATTTTAGTATCTATATTAGATATACAAGTACAAAGAATACACTTTTAAACTACGATTATATTCTGCTCAGTAAAGAAAAGTGGACTCCTAACATTTAATAGGTCAATTCACCATGACTTACCTGTCCCTTAATAATATGCATGAAACGTGACATTAATTCTGGACACTCAAGGAGAAAGTGGAAGTGGTTAAAGATGATCTTTGGATTCCTGAAAAAGAAGAGGCAGAGAAATGAACTGCGAGACAAACAAGACAGCAGGAAATAAGCGAACAAAGAGACCAACATGGAAATAAGTGCAGAAAAAAAGAAGCTGCAGCCTCTATGATGTGTGTGAGGAGGCAACTCACCTGGTAACAAAACACTTGAGGACCTCATCGTGCTTGCAGACGAACTCTATGAAACGAGGTGACGTCATTCTGTGGGAGGAAGGAGGAAGGTGGAGTGAGGAAGGAAGCGAACTGGAAAACAGCAGCATATGACTCATGTTTATGTGAACTGGTAAAATCTCTAGGCTGAGAATGATATTAGATCATTATAGAAGAAATCAGTGGTAATGATGAATGGAATTGCGATTTGTGTCACATGTACATTAAAAACACAAAATGTGAAGGGGTCTGAAACTTTGTGAAGTAACTGTATATCATTGTGCCACCAGGGGGCAGGTTTTAGCTGTGTCTCAATGTGTTTTATTTAGTAACTACTGCTGGAGGATGGAAGCTAGTGAAATACTACAGCAAGTAGCACTAACTGTTGAACTGGTTGTTCCTCTTAATGCAGGCTTCATGACATACTGCAGTGTAGTAGTGGTAGTATTAGTACAAATTGACTTTAATTGCTATTTATACTTTTGTGAAGCACATTGTAATGCACGTTTAGAAACGTGCTCTATAAATAAAGTGTATTATTATTAAGTGTCTATGGTAACAACACTATAAACAAAATAAAAATAAAAAAGAAACAATGCAAATAAAAAACAGCTCAGGTCTGAAAACACAGATGCTGCTGCACACATTATGGTGTAATGTAGTAATGTTATGAACAAGATCCACTTCATGTTATTAGCAATCACTTTGTTCGCCTCTGTATTATTACTCTGGAGTATTGTAACAGATGCAGCTGTGTCACAGTTCACAAACACAGATGGTAACATTTTAAGATGTAAAACGTTCAACCACATTTGTCACTTTGTACAGATGTGGATGTGTCTGTGAGATGCTTAGAATTAGCTAAGTTTGAGGTGCTTGCTTCTTTCATTCCCAGGACATTTGTATACCAGCTTTTGGTAATTTCGTCCATAACTTGTGCCCGACCGTGACAGCATGACCATGTGGATGACAGCTACTGAGGTGTCTTATTTTTAATAGCAGTAGCGGTTTAGTAGGGAAAATAGTACCAGTGTCAGCAGTTTTAGAGGTGCTGGCTATGCTAGCAGCAGTAGCAGTAGTGTGTGACTGATGTGACAGCTGATGCAGTAAAACTGAGTACAGACCCTTGCGGCATTTGACACGAACAGCACATGTAGAAGGCCTGGATCACAGCGCTGAGCCGATTGGCTGTCATGGAGATGACATCCTCCCCTTCGGCATACATCTCTTTTTCCATGATTATCTGAGGGTCCAGCAGGGAGGGAAGCTTTGGCATCGAGCCGGAGGGATCAGCCTCTCGCTGCTTGAGAAGCAGAGAGGCGATCTCGCTGCCGGACGAGGACGAGGACGGGTTCTTCCTGTTGCTGTCCAGCTCTGTGGAGATGAGCACCAGCCACTCCTCCAGGCAGTGCCACAGCAGCTCCAGTGGCTGTGGAGAGAAGGGAAATGGAAGTGATCCATGAAGACAAGGAGTGAACTGAATATTCAGGCTTTAACTCCTCATAAATGTTTTGTGGGACTGAATTGAGACTAATTTCAAAGGACTTGAGGAAAATCTGGGACTTCAGGTATAGTACCTAAACACTACACTAGTTGATTTCTCCTGTAAAATCTGCCAGAGGAATGTTAATACTAAAATCAAACAACTGCCATATGCATATGAAAACTGGTTTCCATGCCATATGAAAATACACCTCCTACTAACCTTAAAGACCTGACTGCGAGGTGTCTTATTGCCATTGTAGCCCATGTCATTCCCGTTGTTGGGTGATGATGGCCCCAGCCGGAACACGTGGCAGAAAATACGTATGATTCTTAGCAGACTTTTCATCTGAGCTTCATAACTGCTGGACAGGCTGAGGGGAACCGAGCAAAAATGAGGAACTATGAAGTTTATGTCAACAATCACAAACAGAAAAACATGTTTGAGAGTTATAGAGTGTTAGAGAATATACCTGAGCAGCTTGTGTCCATTGGTGGTAGCCACTTCAGCGAGACTGGTCAAGATCCTCTGGTAATGACTGTCACTCTGCTGAGAGACATGCTCCAGAACCTGCCTGAGCTAAACACACACACTGACATTAACAGAAGCGAACACGCATCATTTACCAATAACTCTACAGACACACCAGCAATACCATGTTCTCTTTAATGTCATCATTCTGTGTCATCTGGATGAGGGTCTGGAACAGTCTGCTGTGGTGCTGAATGAGGATCTCACAGGTCTCCCCATATCCACCCTGAAACACACAGTAACACAGTAACCACAGGGCTCAACACACAAAAACACATCACAAAGAGCAAAAGAAGTAAAGTTCATGAAATGAAAAGAGAACTCACCTGCACACAGAGTTCCAGAGGAGTAATTCCATTTTTGTCAGCGATGTATTTGGCACCTCGAGAAAGCAGGATCTGTGCTGTGTCTCTTTGGCCGTGGCTACACCATAACACAAGGCAGCTTTCAGCACAACTGGATTAACTGGCTGTTAAATGTTGGGCATGCAGATATACAAAGCTACATGGATTTTCAATCTTACAATGTCAGGAAACATCAATTAACTATGAAATCACCTGCAAGCAAAGTAAAGAGGAGTTGCTCCTGACACATTTGGACGATTGATGTCGGCTCCACTGTCTAGAAGACACAACACCGTCTGGGCAGACAACACACACACACACACACTATCACATACTGGTAAATATTTTGCTGACATACTGAATAACTAAAAAAAAAAGTGTGACCAACAATCAGCACTGGCTAGATATGAAAGCATCTCTCTTATGAGCTGATTCTAGTTTATTCTAAAGACCAGTTCTGTATCCTGTGTGAAGAGCATATTCTAATCAGTTCATCCATGGCTCACAGTGGATTTTTGTGCCACGAGCAATTAAACATCCTCCAGATGTTTCTGAGATATTGTGCTGGCAAGAAAGGGACAGACATGATGCCTGTCCCAAGTCCCCAGTGATGTTGAGCTTTGTCCACCAAAATCTAATCAGTCCAAATGTTTGAAGAAATTCACTCAGCCTTTCTGAGAGATTGCATTTATAAAAATACGACATAGAACCCAAAACCCACAAAACATAATGCCTCTGTCATCTGAATGGCATGAAATGATACTATCAACAAAACTTGCTTCACAATGTTTTTTTAAATTCCTCACAGTAAGAAATGCCCACACACATTCCAGAACATGAAGGCTAAGCATTGAAGTGACGCTATTTCACATATACATGACTCATGACACATATACTCATACATGACACATCATCTGTGTCAAAATATCCTTTTTTGGTAGGCACAGCTGAGCTAGTTTAAACAGCAGTATGAGATTCTGATTAATCTGTCATATGTCTGGAATGGAACTGCTGAGAAAAAAGTCTCATACTGATCCTATAATAAGCTCAGTACATAAAAGACTTTATTTTGAGACTTGAGATTCACATAGATCACTAGAAACATCTTCTGAGAGTTAATGTGTATATTTTGTATGTTTTTAAGTCACACCGGCAGCTAAGAGCTAAGAGCACTAGGCCAGCGGCATCTGTACTGGCTTGAGGTTGTTGAAGGAAATTCCCCTCTCATCTAAAGGGCTTCTGCATCTTTAACTGCTGGACCCAATTATTGTCTGGAGCCAAAGAAATGACTATTAATAACTGACATTTCATCCAAATATAAAAAATTATTGTTAATTTTAAAATGATGTAACTTTTCCCAAATACCTTTGAGCTGCTGAAAATGGAGGTACTCTGTTTAAAATGGCTGTAATTCCTAAATTGGTAAATGACATTCCTTTGTAAAACCTCTTAACACGAAGCTGAAAGTCTACACTTTGATCACATCTGGATTGTTTTATTTCACTGGTGGGTGTAAAGGAAAAATCATAAAGACTCACTGCCTAAATTCTTCTATATTAAACTGTGAAAGATCCTCCATTCTGCTACTGCTCCTATGTGTAGCTGCAGCAGACTGCTGGCTCTTGTAAAGGGGACGTGTCTGTGGCACTGGACTTTGCATATGCCACTAAGTTGTGAGTAGAATGTAGTGAGGAGTCACGCAACATTCAAAACAGGCCTTGGATCATTTGTTAAACCAGTGGCACAGTGCCTACATGTACATATCATAGTGATTTGTCCACAGACCTTCTTCCATCTACATTTTATTTTACAGAGAAGCTAAAATGCTCCCATGCATGTGACTTAAATGATGCGGGAGGCTTCTCAAGTTCTACTGACCATGACTTTCGCCTGCACCTACTTCTAACTTGTTCAAGTGACCGCACAGCTACTGTGCATCTTTTCATTGCATCTCTGAACGGAGGCTGAGCGGATCATGGATCAACAGTCTGTTACATCACTAGGCTTCGCGCTAAAAAAATAATAATGTGTCCTGAGTATTGTTAGATATTGGTGGGACAGTACAGAGGCCATCTGTGCTGGACTCAAGTTGAATCTAACCGTTTTGTGTCCGTTCTGACAGGCTACATGTAGAGCCGTCTGCCCCATGGCATCCTCGACATCCACATTGGATACATGCTGGACCAGATCATGGAGGAGCTCCGTCCGGCCGTTCACTGCCAACCAGTGGATCTGCAGCAGACGTTCACATGGACAGTCACTATCCTGACTACAGGTTAATACACACAGGTCACATGGATAATGCTACAGACATTTGATGAGCAAAGATGATTAGAATGATCTAAAGACGTTCAACGCAACGTGAACCAAAGCAAATGTAATGTTTACTCACAGCAGTCAGCCCCTCATTATTGCAGATGTTGACATCAGCATTGTACTCCAGTAGTTTGCCCATGCATTTCTTCTGTCTGAGGACAATGTTTAGTATCACACATCACCAATGCAAATGTCAAAAACAGAAGCTAAAATGTGTCATTGTCATCTTGAAAAACACGGGTTGAATCATTTTATCTTGTGTAAACTACTGTATTAAAGATGTTTGAATGTGTTACGTTATATTAAAGCATGACCGAAATGTAAACAGATATATTTTCATACCCGTTGCGAGCAGCAAGGTGCAGAGGCGTACAGCCTGAGATGTCCTGGTAGTTTGGGTTGGCGCCTCTCTTCAGCAGCAGAACCAGACACTCCACTGACCCACAGCTACAAAGAGAACACAGAGCAGTGTCTGTGTGAATCCATGGTGTTTTGATGTTGATGCTACTGTTCTGTGCTCTACAGAACGCTGCTGTTGTTAACTGTTAAAATCTGTTACTCTTAATCCATCAGACAGAACAAAAACATTTGATGTGGGCAAATCAACTATGTTTATTACATTCTTAACAAGCATAAATCCACCGAAACATCAAAAGGCCCAGAACTAAATCTGATTCTAATGATGAGAACAGAGTGAGCAGCATCTTACTTGGCAGCGATGTGTAGCAGACTTCTCTTCACTCGTCCAAAAGCATAGTTGACATCAAACTTGGAGTTGAGCAGCAACTCGGACACTGACCTTATAGAGACATGATGGGACAGGTAAATCATGACAGCACTATTGATCACTACACCTCTGCAGTGGAAACACTGTGCCACTGCACATGAGCACCGTGTCAACACATCGTGAAAACTCTAACACACTACTGGTGTTGTAGAGTGTGTTTGGATTCTTACCTGTGCTGATCAGCCATCACCATTGGCATAAGTGTGTACACAGCAGTCTCATTGTCTGGGGGGAACACAGAAAGATAAAAATAGTAGGAAAAACACACTTAGTCAGTACAGTATGTGTTCAAATGGAATGTTATGATAACATCATCATCTGGCTTAGAGAGAAGGAGGCAGTCTTCATCAGGGGTCTGCTCAGTTATCATGGTTTTCTCCAGCACAGCTAGAACAAGCTAGCAGCCATTAAGACAGAGCTAAACCCATCAATCCACTCATCAACTGACAGATTTTCAAATCATTATTATTATCATCACTGGCCAAGTAAAGTCACACACTATGTATATTTTCTGACCACCTTTAGCTTTGATTACAGAACACATCTGCAACGCTTCTCTAACTTATGCAATGAACCTACTGACTGCCATCAGTGGAGAAAAATCTATGGGTGGTAAAACCTGATCATTCATGTATTCAGACAACCTTAGTGATTGTTTACCTAGTATACACTGTAGTGTATACATATCTGGCATTATTCTCATCAACTGAATGATTCATCGCCATAAAGACCAATAATCATTAGCTCCAGCTGTACTACACTGTATTCACATCCATCATGACCTAACGCTGACTTTAGGCTGGAAGCCTGGACTGTGTCACTACGGCCCCTACATGCCACATATCCTCAGTTCCTGATGCCAGCTTGTCACAGACCGTAAGAAGGCGACATGGTTACAGACACCTACAAGACACAGCGCAGGTAAGATCTTTCCCACAAGCAGCCGAGCAGCATTCCAGTGTGGAGAAGAGTTCAACACAGATGACACTCACAAAAAAACACACATACATGACTGTACTATTATTATCACATATAAATCAGTGTCTGACAGGCCGGAGCTATAGCACCTCACTGTAACTCATCTCCACACACCATATACAGTATGTACACTATTACATCAGTTCAGCTTTTTATCGTTAACATTACCTTCCGGCAGTTCCACGGTTCGAGCCCGGCGGAGGGAGCGGGTCAGCCGGTTGAGCTGTACGTTGAGCTGCTCCATCGCCCGTTCCATCATAGGTGAGAGGTCCACCGGGAAGAACCTAGACAACAAAGCCTCGGCCGCGGGGTTTACCTGTTCCTAACGGGGCTGTGTTGTTCCTGAGCGGCGTCCATGGACGCTGGTTCAAGGGGAACAGTTCATGTCCAGCCGACAGTGATTGAACGTTACAGCACTCTCATTTTACTGACACACTGCTGCCGTGGTACACCTACGATTGTAAAGCCTCTGCTACTTCCTGTTGTGATGACGTTCAAACCGAATGCGGTGTGGGTGATGTAGTTCAAAAAGACGTGGGCTTTGAGAACAGCGCCAGTGAGTTCAAATAGAACCATTGCAAGGAATGAGTTCTAGTACCAAACTGACCAGTTAGATTCTAGTGACTCTATTATACAGACAGAATAATATTAGAACATGTGCTCTACCTAAACAAAATAATGTAAAATGTTGTACCTCCTCTCTGCCCCCTCCTCACACTCACTGGTATCCCACCTGAGCTATGTGTCAGACTGAACCCAGGCCCTTCAGGTAATAAGAGCAGCGTTTGCACCACCATGAACTGAGGATGTCCAATAACTGTGCTTTAATCTCAAGCATTCCTTCTGTTGTCTGAGCTGCTTTATGGTTTCTAATGTAACACATTTTCCATACATTAATAACACAAACATACATTCTCCACTTCTCTGCTACACACATGCGCTAACCTCTCTGTAGTGTATTGCTATATGTTGCATTGACTTCACACTAATCTAATCTGGATATAACCACACTACATGTGGACTGATGTCGTTCTCCCTGGGTCTTGATCCTTGATTTTAAAGGTTTATATGTATATAGGTTTATATATATAGTAAAACTTGCACAGCCACCATTAAAAAAAAAACATTTATTGACAATATTACTATTTAGTGAGTCAAAGGAGGTAGAGTCAGGAGGTGGTGGTCGGCGGAAGCTTGTAGAGGATCCAGCTTCTCAGCATTTC
The DNA here is from genome assembly GCA_900302695.1 of Helostoma temminkii. Classification (NCBI taxonomy): domain Eukaryota; kingdom Metazoa; phylum Chordata; class Actinopteri; order Anabantiformes; family Helostomatidae; genus Helostoma; species Helostoma temminkii. The sequence goes on along the minus strand of OMLM01011806.1, from coordinate 14,971 downwards.
CATCTCAGGCTGGGAGAGCTGGTGGTACAGGCCTGGGAAGGAGTGGAAAGCAGTGGTCATGCCAGCCTTCTTTAGCAGCATTGATGTGTCCTCCCCCCACTGATGGAGCACCAGCTCGTCGCTGGTGCCGTGGCACTGGAACAGCTCGGGGAGGGGGAGTCCTGCTCTGTGTCGCTCCTCCACTGCCTTCAGGCACAAGACACAAACACATTCAAAGGTTGTACTGGATAAAACTGATGCAGTTTAAGCTTGGTCCTAAAGTTGCACAAGCATGTGGCCTTGTTGTTATTATTATTAGTACAAAATTAATTTTTGCATGTCTGATTAACACTCATTCTGTGAATATCTTCATGGCAGAACTGACTGGTGTGTTTTTATGAACCAGTTTTCCTGGCTGAGAGTCATTCCTTCAGCTCAGTGCTGATGTACCTGATAAGTGACAGAGTCCTTGTTGAGGAAGCTGGACAGTGCAAAAACTCCTGCTACATCAGGGTGGTACCGACAGGCCAGGTGGAGAGCCATGGCTCCGCCCATCGAAAATCCACCTTTAATCAGATAATGCAAAAGAGAAACCATTACCTGCTGTAATCAAAATCGTTTCTATGGGACAAATGAATCTTCTGAATCTGAATCTGAATCTCATCTCACATGTCTGAGTACGGCTAGGAAAGTGTGTGTGTACCTGCGATTCTGTCAGAGAGGAGAGGAGTGAGGCAGAGGGAAGGTAGAGAGGGTGAAGAGACAGAGTGGAGAGGTGGAATCCACCCATCTGGCCCAACAAGTCTGACATGTTAACCTGAATGGGAGCATTTCAGCTGATAGTGTGCTGTCAGTGAAGCCATCTGAGAGTGTGCAATAATTCTAGTAAAGGAAGAACACATCTGTATAAAAGTCAGTATTTTCATTCTGTGTTCTTCTATAAACACTCCACTACATTACTGCTTCAAAGTCTTTACTTGTGCTGAAATACCAGTGTTTCAAGAACAGAAGTACAAGTACTTCACTAAAAAAGTAATCTCTCCAAACAAAGTGTTTTAACCACTATTGAACTTGATGCTGTTGCTAACATGAATGTACAGCCTAGTCCAGATGTGTTCCACATGTGCCTCATAAATTAGGTTCCTGTAGAATTCAAAAATGTTCAGGCCATAAATAAAAATCCATAGTATCAGCATCAAAATATACTTAATAAACCATTTTTGTTTTTTGTATCTGTGCCACTGATGTTTACACCCCAGCCTCCATGGGGCACTGTTTCTTTACAATCTAATAGAGGTGTATTAAGCAGCCTGTGAGATTTGCACCTGCTGTGTTGCTAACGGTAACAGCTTTTTAACTGTGTATTGTATTGCATGTAGTGGTGGAGAAACTAAAGCTTTCTGATCCACTGAATCAATATAAAGCGGTTGTGTCGACAATTCAGTGCGTCAAATGTGGCAACATCTGCTGATCAAACCCTTTATGTTGCATTTAAATGTGTCTGAAACTTAGTATATATGAAGGATATACTGTCAAATAGATTTTACCACTCTAGAAAAGCAGAATGAGAAATATATCTCATTTTCAAAACCAGCACGACACTTCTATGATGAAAGTTCATAAGGAGGTGTTTCTGTATTTTTGTAGTTAGCGCACACGTAGCAGACATGAGGTCAAAATCAGACCCGTACCGATGAGCATCCTGTGTTTGGGGATCCCAGCATTGACCTTATCCTGAATGATGGTCTCTAAGGTGCTGCACATGGTGTCTATAGACTCTAGGTGCTCTGGGCAGTCCCGTGAGATCTTGTACCGGTCAAACCAGACAGTAGACAGAGCCCCTCTCATCGGTGTGTATGGCCTGATGGCAGAGATGAAGGTCAGAGGTCAGTTACGTGGCTGTAATGGCATTACTACTGCTTAGACTCTCCCCAGGAAATGAACAATCAACATCACTGCTCACTGCTTCATCATATAAAACATGTCAGGCTTCTGCAGTATCAAAAATCTATCAATATCTATCTGTCTCTGGTGACAATATAACTGCGTGGGTATCTGAAAATACATGTAGTATGTGACTGTGAGACCTCTACACTACTGAGCAGAGTTTAGCTTCAACAAGACACAGATTCAGACCCAGCCTCAGACCTACCGAGCTGGAGCTGTGGGGTAAATGACTCTGACGTGTCTGAAAGCCAAATCTGGCACCAGAACATCACGGACCCAGGCTCTAAGCCCCTGCCCAGTGTCACCTGGGTGTGGAGATTAAACAGAATCAGATTACAAACAGTAGAGATGCAGTTTAAATAGACCATTTACATAATCTTGTGAAAGGAGAAAATGTCAGTACATTCCACAGTGAAATGCCAAACATCAATTCTGTGCAGAAACACTGCTCATGTCAGACGGACCAGTCAGCGGAAACATGTCCTGCAGTTCTTCGAGTCCACTTTTCAGCTTGTTTTTTGAAAAAGGGGATTAGGTCCTCTGTGTCAAACATGTAAAACACTGACATTTGACACTGAGCAAATTTTTGCATTCATATATTTAAGGTGTGGTTACTGCAAGTTAGCAATCCAACAGTTACCACTGACTGGTTGTGAACACAACTATCCACTAATTCAAGCAATAATTATATTTAGACAGCAGTTAGCAATTCTTAAAGCTACAGCGCTGTAAAATGACACACTGCATATTTGTCACACTTGACAAATGAGTCAAATCATCAAACTAATTGTAATATTACACAAAGATAACCTGAGTAAATACAAAATGCCGTTTTTAAACGATGACTTCATTTATTATGGGAATAAAGCTGTCCAAACCTGTCTGGCCCTATGTTAAAAAGTAAGAAGAGAAGAGTAGAGCAGCTATATAGGAAACCAGATGAAAAAGAACAGATATTAATAAACTACAACTTTAAATGAATGAAGAGTTGACATTATTGACATTATATATATCTGACATTATTGTAGAAGGATCAGATCAATCATCTTATCGCTTCCATCTGATCAGCAACTAAAATGTCAGTTCTCCCCTCAAATAAATCACTTTAATAGCCCGCTCATGTGGAAATACATGCTTGTATTTGTACAGCAGAACTACTGCACATACTGTCATTTCCCAACATCCCCTTGATTATCCATTTTTACATAAGTAGATGCGAAATGTAAAACATCCTCATGCATACAGCATTTGCCTGGAAACAGGCTGATCTGATCTGCAGGGTCTGGCCGGATGACATTTTTGGCTCACGTGAATCTGGCAAAGCTGCTGCTCACTTTATGCACGAACACAGTTCACAGGGTTCATTTAACAACCCTGGACATTACACCACACACTAAACAAGCTGCTTTAAAAATCAAAGGCTGTTGATTCTGTCAGGTTTCAATATACAAGTGACCAGATGACATGTGGCAGGTGTGTGGTGATAGAATCTAGGTCTTCACTCAAACTGATGCCATACTGAGAATGAGGTAAATGCAGTATAGATCAGTGTTTCTATAGTACTTCTGTACTGCTAATGAGCATTTCCATGATGAATCACATCCAGCTCATCAGCATCTCTGGGTTAAAGTGCAGAGGGTGGGGGGTGTGATCACAGGTCAGTGTGTAAGGTCACTTTAACATGTGTGCAAACACCAAACACTAACTGACTTCTACTCAAGGAACTGACCAGTGGCCAGTAACCTCTCCGAGTTCAGCTGATTCATCTGCAGCCACACTTACACTGAGACAACGATACCACCACAGAAAGCGCGCAGGAACAAACACATGACAACAAAACACAATTAGAGGCGTTTTTGTTTTTCTAAATTACCGATAACATCACCAGAGCCCCACTGAAGTAAAAGACACTAGTGAGCACCTGAACCGTGCAGGAAGATAACCGAGGCGGAGTGTTTCCCCGTCGGAGAAACAGCACACATCTGAAGCTTCCTGACCGCTGCCATGACAGCTTGAAGAAAATCACGAGATCTCACGCAGCCAGTCAAAATCTCGCGAGATTAGAAAGATTAGAAACTCAGGCATTTATAAATATAATTATATCACAACTAACAATATTCTCAATCTTACACTAACAATCTTTATAATATTAATCAATTTTAATGACCAATGATGACAACATTTTTATTTTTGTTTTCATTATTATTATTATTTTTAATCAAAACCACAAATATTGTCATTTGCAGTATATTACATTATATTTTACAAATATAGCTAACTCTTTGTTGTGGTCAAGAATGTGGTTACGATTATATAAATAAATGTTATATATATTTGTGTGAGTCCTGCAAGAGGTCTTTCTCAGATCTCGAGTCCTTCTGCTTTGTATGCTTGTATTTTAATATTTATACATTTTTTATAAACTACTTACTGGTGAATAAACACCAACTGGGCGCTTTATTAAGTACACCTGTGAAACCCAATGGAACCCAACACAGCAGCTATTACAAAGTTACAATTTATCAGGTTTTAAGTTCAAACTGTCTGAAAGGTGATAATATATAAATGTTTATTATTAAGTCATAGTGGGAGGTGGAAACATACTGCAGTGCATTATATTAAGAGGAGGTCTTAATGTTTTGGCGATCCTATTTTAAATGAATGAAGGGGCCAATCTTAAATACATTAAATAAATGTAGGGGAGTCAAACTACAATATTTGCCGTTAAAGTGTAGTAAAGTCAAATAAGTAGTACAAAATCGAAATATCTGAGTAAAGTAGAAGTAGACGATTGATGGCTGTATTGCAGACATGACACAGTGGCCACAGAGGGCCCAGTGAAGCAGAGACCAGAAACGTTCTATGCTACTAGTGGACTGAGATATGCACTAAAACTTTACAGTGTTATTCTTTATTGCATTGATCAGTCAAACGCAGCAAACAGACAAGATCACAGTAAAGTGTGGAAGAGAAGCACACTTGTTTTCATAGGAGGCTTGTATCACACATGTACCATGTCAAACCTGTCCAAGTTCTGTATCTAACACATGACAGGTGAGTAGTAGTCAACAGATAGCACTTCATTAAATTATTTTAGATACATATGCAAAATACAAAAACACACTAAGGACTTTCCATACAGTACTTTCTGGTGGACTACTGGAACTATGCAGTGGGGCAAATGCTTCTAGGCAGCTGCAGACATATAGTTGACATTTCAGTATTTGTGTATTAATAAGGCTCTAGTTGTTGCTTTGCTAAACAGCCCTACGTAATGTACTGCATGATGATGATGAACATTCTTCCTCTGCTGGCTAAACTTCCTCAGTGGAAGTGCTGGACGTACGGTGAGACTTGGAGGGAGTAGATCCTTCGAAAACGTCGTCCTCCATCCCTTCTGCAATGGGCTTCATCTTTGAGGAGGTCTTGGTGCCTGGTGATTTTTCTGGAAATAGAAAAAAAAACTTAAAATTGTAGACACAATTGTAGAAAAATGCATCATCTGTCAGAAAGAACAAAAAATGTTTACATATAGCAAACAATTCAAACAAGGGCAGGCTCCACACACACAAACACACACACACACAGATGTGGACAACTGAATTGTCTGAAACCAAATAAAAGGTCTGTGCTGCATTACAGACTGCACTGGGACCAGTTCACCATCCCTTTAAATAAATGCATGTTTGGTAATACATATTAGTTCCACTTGCTGCTTTTCCCTTTACTCACTTACTTACTTACTTTCTTTATGTCACTGTTTAAATACTTCTGAGGTGTGAACAATACAAACACTGTGAAGTGAGTCAAAAAGTGTTCAGAAAAACTGCTCCACTTTGTACTAACTACTACAGTAAAATGCTGTTTACATATTAATAAATGAGTAATAATAAGTCAATAAAATGTATAGAATAGTAAAAAATAAAAGTATCACACTTCTGTCTGCTGTAATGTCCAGATAACATTCAGTAATCATCTCCTCAGTCTATACAGTAAATACAATATATTCTTAATATACCATACTGCATAGTGACCATGTTCCCATTGTTTCCTGCCAGTTTTCCAGAGGTAACCTACTGGGCTACTAATTGGTTTTAGTTCTTCTGCCTGCACTGTGCTTCAGTCTGCTCCCTGTGGACTGGCTGGTTGCCTAGTTTAGGATCACTGTTATGGACCTCTGCTCAGTCTGACTTTGCCTCCTGTTTCTCCTGCGTACCTTTGGTGTGTGGCTGTGTTTAATTTACATTTAAAAGAAACTGTTCATTGTATCTGTCTTGGGTCCTATTACATATTTGTGATTTTTACAGTATTTGCATAATATTACCTAAAGGGCAAATTGTCAGTTTGTGTCCTGTGGGTCTATTCTGGTGTGTATGTATCGAATAGCATTAAAATGTCTCTCTGCTGTCCCTGTTTTAAAATGTCTCTCTGTTTCTAGCCCAAACTAATTTTAATTCAGAAGATGTCATCTGGGGGATTAGAGCAGCACTTCTACCAAGACTGTAGCCTCCTTAAAATGAGCAACCAGATGACATAATCTCAACTGAAAATCTGGAGGAGCTAAGTGAACATCACTGAAGTCTACCTTTAAAAAGATTTGATGCAGGACTGTTACTTGTAATGAAAAGAGAGTGTTTGGTACCATAACTCTACCTTTACTCTGAATATCTCTTCCATCACTGCCTACCGGTAGTACTACTACTGAGTTGAGTAATGACCTATACATAGTTTGATATGATATCTGTTGGATCAGCTGCTGGCATAGTTAATGAAGGATGTAGTGTGTTTGTTTGACTGCAGTCATGTCATACTTCTCTGCTGCATTCTCCGTTTTACAAAAATGCAACATATTATTTTTAGTGGCTGTAGTCATTTTTTCTATTGTTATCTGTGCAGTCACTGAGAGTTACTGATGTGCTGCATTATTACAGAGAAATATCTATGCAGGAAGTTGAATGGAAAGTTAGAAAGTTTCACATTGTCTTTTTTATAAGGGAATGGTTATTATTACTATATATTAGTGTTGGTTGTTTGGGCTGGGAGGCTGCAAACTCTGTGATTTCACTAATGAATAAACGCTGCAATGATGGGGTAATATTTATTGTATACAGTACATTAATTGTACATTGTATACAGTATATATATAGTTCATATAATAATCCTATCCTTTTCAATCCTACATTTGGAAATATTTAAAATAATCAACGTCAAATTTGAACAAGCCAAATCACACATGATAACTCAAACAACTCTAGTAGCTTTAATCTTGCTAATGGGGCTCACGGTGCATCGATCCAGCAGATCCTCCTCGTAGGATCTGGTTCAGAACATCATCAGTGTCGCTGGTGCTGGCCATGCTGTTCCTCATCTGCATCATGGACAGCTGAGAGCACAGGCTGGGCTGACGGTCAATCTTCTTCGCAGTCTGAGACACATGCACCATCAACATCATCATCATCATCACTGATATATAATAAACACTGTTGCACTTGTCATACACTATTATATCATAGTTCATACAGTGTTTGTGCTACTTATTAAAACCTTTCTCATTATGATCTGACAGCGGAGTTGGACCAACCTTATCACTGAGGGTGGGATCATTCAGCGAGTACAGCTTGTTGGTAATGTCTTTGCCAATGAGGTACCTGAACACTTCATTGAGGAAAGTGTCCGACTCCAGGAAGAAGGTGAGCCTCTCTCGAGACCAGCACATGAACTTACAGTTCTCCTCAGCCATGATGGTCACCTGTCAATCAAGAGGAAATTTGTATTATCTGAGATTGTAAAGCATTGATCAAATGAATGAACTATGGCCCATATTTTACTTTATTTCTTTTGTTGATCTAATTGTCTTGTTACCTGGAACTTCTCTCCTCTGTGCATTTCAGTGGACCTGAACTCTGGAGAGTCGATGAATGAATTAGTATAGATGTTGTGGAGGAAATGACCTCGGTATGATACCTTCATCCTGCCACAGAGAAACTTCATGGTCAGATATTTAATGATTGTTAAACAAACCAAACAGAAAATGTAACTTTAAGTCTCAGTTCCAGCAGATTACAGTGTGCACATTAAAATATAAGAATATTTCTTTATGCAGTTATACAGGGTTCACTTCACAACAATGAATATGCTTTTATTGGATTATAATTATTCATGCACATATATGTAAACATTACTAATATTGCAGCAGCTAAAGGTGGAGCTGACTGTAACCAGTGTGTGAACATGCAGGTGAAAAAACACCTTAAAACTGTAATAAAGTATTGAGTAAATAGTTACCTTAGTTACCTTCCACAACTGAAAAAAGTCATGGGGCACATAAAACTTTCTTTGAACCATTAAAACCCACAGCAGATCTTGATATTTAATTTGTAATGTTAAGAATATAGCTGTAACTGTTTCCGGTCTGCCTGCTTGTCTGCTTCACCCATATATGGTAATTTCCTGTCACATACCATTCCTGCTCTGGTCGCTCTGCTAAGCAGCCCAACCATGTCCACATGTGCCACTGTCTTTATAAGCAGGTCTGCACCTTCAGTTCTCTGCCAGATTGTCTGATTACCTGTCCTCAATGTGTGGCTCTGCAGCCTTTGTTTTCCTGCTGAACCTGTCTCCCGTCCCTGACTTTTAAATTCTATGCCCTAAAACCCATTACAATCGTGATATTATATTCTGTGATACTGTAACGATTCTCAGTCAGTTTTTCTCATCCAGCAAGAATCAATCACTGACAAGTGAACACAGAACAACAGCTGCACCTGAAGTCCATCAAACTTCACATACTTTCCTTTGAGAAGAATGCTGAGGCGTTCATCCACAGAGGTCTTGTCCTCGGCAGCATAGGCTTGACCTTTCTTCAAGGTCTGAATGGTGCAGAACTGTCCAGTGAGCCTCTGAAACAGAGCCTCTGGCACATGGAGCGGCTCGAACATCCGCTTGTACACCGATCGCAGCTCTCTGTCGATCTTAATCTGATGGAGCAGAGCCACAGCATTAGCCAATGAAAAGCTAGCATACTGTACTAATCAAAAGGTAGTAAAACTGCTGTGATATGAAGCAGTGAGTGGAAGCTTAAACACCTGAGTCCAGTATTTAAATTTGAAATTTAGCACTAAAATGAGCTGAATGCTGTAGAACTCACCGGCCTTCTCTTGTACAGGAGGAAGAACAAGTGCATGAAGTTGACCACCAGAAAGACCACGTTCCACACCATCACATCCAGGTTGCATCTGTACAGAGTCGCCCATGCAATGAAGAGACCACATCCTGTCAGGGATAAAGACCAGAACAAATGTGAACGCTTTTCTCTTTCAACATGTACAATGTGATCAGATTATATTTCTTCAGACACACTTCACTGTAAAGCAGACACTGGTATTAAAACAAGACTATGCCCTGGGGGCAGGGGCTTGTGTGGGCGTGCTGTTTCATATACCGGACATAGAAAGAAATACAGTACAATCCAGGAAGTCCAGCTTGAGAGTATTTGTTTTTAAAAGTCAAAAAAAGTGCTTTGTAATGCTCATAACAAAGCCACTGTTAGACACAAAAATCACTTGATTCGATATTAAATGTCTGTTTCAGTATGTAGACAAACAACATATATATATATTTAGTTTGTAGTTACCTTTAATTTCAGTCCTGCAGCTACAGTGGCAAGTAGGTGAACTATTTTCAATTTTCTGGTTTTCTGCATAAAACACTGACACTGTCAGCAATAATGACCAGTTCTTGCAGACCAGACTTGCATCAAGTATAAACTGTTATTGTTAATATTAATATTTATAACACTGGAAAGACCTTACATGAGACGATGCTGTATGGGTTAGGTAGATTGAGTATGAATTTCATACATGGTTGTAGAGCTTAATATGTTCTGTTAATTACTTTTATTTAATGGGGTGATTAATTCTTCTTCATACTGCTGCGCTGGAATTAAAATTAGTAAGGAAAACGCAGCAGATCTAACCCTATGGATCAATATCAGGGCCGATCTGGATCTAAATGAAATGCAGACCCTTCTTTACCGTGTTTACACTGCTGCCACAGAGCTCCTCTGCTCTGAAGTGCCCCTCCCTTCCCTGCTCTACACAGAGCAGCTCACAGACACACACTGAGTGGAGCAGAGAGGTTAGATTTTATTTTTCCCAGGCCTGCAACGCAGCGCCTGCTGGCTCAGTCTCACAGCACTCGTTTTAGTGAATTATTGTGAACAAGTTAAAAACAAAAAGTTTGAACATTACTTTTTGTACACGTTGACATTGCACCAACCAGTGCAATACAGTAATTATTTTGCTATCTTAAAGGTTGAGACACTTAAATAAGCCATGTCTCAAAATATCAACTGGTGGTTCACTCATGCAGCCTTTTTCTCTACGAAACTCTCTTAGACTAGCTTGTGCCAAAAGACGATATAAATAAATGAACTGTCAAAATAAGACCACATTTCCCATAAATCCCGCTGCTTCCTTTCTCCACTCTCCTTCCAAGTAGAAGATAAACATGTTGGAAGTGCTTTTTCCATCCGGCATTCTCTCCCTCCTTTATCTGCCATTATCAGACCTTAGCAGATCCCTCTCAGTGCAGCTTTAAAAATGTTCTAACTAAACACAACCCCAACAAGTTTGTGCTAATAGTTCTCTACTGCTCTGAGACCTAGGACTCAAAGATGAAAGATTTTATGAGGCTGTGCCAAATCTTCCCAGCTACAGCGTTATCACCACAGGACTGACCTGTCAACAGGAGGAGGCGCAGCAGGATCATGTGCAGGCCCAGGGTGGTGGGGATGACCAGGCCCAGCAGCAGTGACAGGTTCCCCAGGTGGAAGAGGAGGTGGTGGGCCTGCTCCCACTCCTGGCACGAGGTGACGTTGGGCTCATGTGGGACTCCTGGAGTGGCTGAAAGGAGGAAGGAAACTGTGGTAAGGAGGTGGGGGGGCAGCTCCGGCGTCGCAGACATCCTTCAGTGAGGTGACCTTGAAGACGGGGAGAAGGTCAGAGACTGCGATCAGGACTTCTAACAACAAGCTGTTAGCAATGTGCAGATGTGTGGAAGGAACTTGCAGTTCTTTACTATGTTCCCTGTTTATGTGACGTAAAGCAGCTGTGATTGTTCTGTCACAGATTCATCCTGAACCACTCCAGCACTGTCTTCACTGTTAGTGTTTTGGAAAGTTCAACTGTCACCATCTCATGCAGTGTCTCAGCCTCTCTGTGTCTGTTTTTGTCCTGACATGCGGATTGACACACACACACGCACAAATCAATTCAATTTGCCACAGAAAATCAACAGGATGCACCTGAATGCACCAATTTGCAACCACAGCAAAGGCTGTGAATATTTGTAAATGACACAAATTAAGATCTGCATTTTTAAAACATCTTCTCTTCTTCTGCATTTGAAAATAGATTAATAAGCACAGTCAAATGAATCCCAGACGTTTACCCACTAACATCAGCAGTCATATCATTAATGTGGCCTAATTCACCAAACTGTGTTGTACTGTAGCTTCTAGCTATTTTGCCACAAGTCTGTAGACGCTTTCAATCTAATTCACCAAGCTGGAGAGAGATTCACTGCGGGCAGATATAATCACCAGCTTATTATTCTTTTCTTAACCAGATAATTTAACTGTAGTCATTTTCTACCTAGGATGAGAATGACTGTTTGTGTGTGTCTGACCTAAAAACTGAACACTCCTGCTGAGTGTAGTGGCAGAGCAGCTTCACATCCTGTGAGCCATCTCACACAGTACAGATAGTTAACTGACTGCACTGATGACCAGCACACAGCCATATTCAAACTGTCAGTGTGTTACTTCCATATAAACTGTACACCACAGGCTGCCACTGTGTCAGCTGCTGGCTGCTTTTACGCGTCAGGCTGATGTGCTCCAGCGCTGAAGGGGTTTCCATGTAAAAATAGACACACACACACACACACACACCGCCAGATCACACACACTCATTTCTCACAACTACAACTTTCTAACTTCTAATCAAAGAGTTGTAGTTACTTACCGATCACAGCAGCAGCTGGTGGAATGAACGTGAGTCCGCGCAGGTACGGGAAACAAGGAATGGTTTCGATGAAAGCTTTGAGACAGTGTAGTGACTGCAGGCTGGACGCTCAGATCGGGGGCTGCTCAGTGTGCGTCGCGCATTCCTCACGGCTCACAGAGGCAGACTAAAATAGGCAAGAAGGCTGGAGCAACGCAGCTGCAGTGAGTGAGAGCTCCGACAGAGGGAGACAGCTGCTGGTGTGGAGAAAAGCGCACCCTCACCAAACCTCAGCATCAGTGGGCAGAGAGAACAGGACAGATACACTGTATGATACTGCAGTGTTTACTAACCCTTATCCACATTTAATACAACTGTCAAGTCAACAAATCAACTTCACTGCTGTTAATCTTTTTATATACTTTACATGTTGTTACTTATTGTATTAATCGTCTGGTAGGAGCTCATCTATCCTCCACATTATTCTAATTCTCTGACTACCAGACATATGCACGTTTCCCTTGACCATGCAGAGGCAGACGTGTGAGCGGAGTGATCATTTCTGATAATAGCTGTGTAACACCTACTGAACCCAGTCATGAGAGCACTGTGCTGTTTGGCTTTATTTTACAGAGGTCAAAGATCATGTTGATAGAAATCTGTTTATTTCCACACTGTTAAAACACGTATCTGCAGTTTAGAGTCTATTTGTAGTCTGTTATGGTTTTATTAGAAAAAGATAGAAAAAACACAAACACCTTAGGTTGAGTTAACATTACTAGAATATAGTGTGTCTAATAGTGTGACTAATCAGTAAGTATTAACAGCCAACCTCCATCCATCCATCTTCTTAACTGCTTAGTCTCCTTAAGGGTTGCAGGGTACACAGCCTGGACAGGTCACCAGTCCACCGCAGGAACAACCAACCACAGCTGTTATTTCGTACCCACATAAGGGAAACATGAGCATCTCAGCTTATTCCCACAAACTGTTCATTTGCAGGTGAATATGAACTAAAAACACAAAGTTTCCATCATGTTTAACTAAAAGGCTTCAAAGAACAAAACAGGTCCGAAGAACCTTAACTCTCAAACAATGCATTCAAAATCTAAAGCTGTTAATGAAACATTTATTAGTTGATTCTACATAACTCCCATCAGAAGGTTTAGATTTTATAAACTGCAGATGCTGTGTAAAATGACAATTTTCTAATAATTCAAACTATACTTGACTGAAAATAGTACAAAGGTAACGTGTTAAAACAGAGAATTGTTTAACTTTTGTTTTAAGCCGGCAACACATTTCAAAGAAAGTTGGACCAGGTCTAATGAAATATTGTAAACTAATATATATAACTAATTATTCACATTAAAATCTACACAGTAAAATATCATTTATTTGACAGTTAAACACAGACACTACTTGTCTACCCTTCAGATATCATTTTACATAGTCAAGACATGTGCAACTACTTATTCAGCACAATATCATGAACTAATTCCATACACATACAACATATTCACTAACTTTCCTCAGTATTTTCATATTTATTTCTTTATTGAAATGTAAAATATATATTATAAAATGACAGCGCAGCTGTGTTCTACTGAGGGAACTGCTTGTGTCCTGCAACACAATCTAACTGTAACCATACAAGCCAAATGGACACATACAGGCATGTTACTGACAGACAATCTACTATGAGGTTCCAACACAAGAAAACCTTCATGATAAAACTGCTGCCAACTGCAGATGAATTGTAAATGACATCACAGATAAATGGGAGGTCTCTCATTCAGAATAATTACATGCTAGAAGATCTGCCAGGGTCAAACAGGTAGACACCAGAGAGCAGATGGATTTTACTACAGATACAGTTCACAAACTCGTCTAATACACAGCAGGGAGCAGCTGGTCATTGTTAGTTGACTCAATCAGTCGAGGCTAATTCATGCTTCTTGTGGAAGGTGGCACGAGATTCTGACGTGATTACATCTTAGCAGCAAGAACAAGCCCTCTGGCTGGGCTGGCTCATGCGATCATTATTCCACACTTAACAGGAAGCACGTTCCAGCTGTTAGATTTGTAACTGCGTGATGTAATAATAATAATGTCACACAAAAATTACACACATAGTACTATGTGAACACACATAGGGATGACCATGTTTTTCTGTGATACTATCACTGCTAAAGGGTTTTCTAATGATCAGTTCTCCTTTTAAATGAATAAACTGCATTAATAAACATAACATGCTATTAACGACAGTACTAGTGTCTGCTGATTATAGGCCTCTGTCTGTTTATGGAAATAAAATCTTTAAATATTAGCTTTTCTTTCAAAAACATGGTCATTTCTATGTGTGACCAAACATTTGACTGGTATTTTGCAGTTTGTGGCAAAAACTATCCAGTGGTGCACTGGAGAACTGACAAGTTCGAACATGACAGCCGCTCACAGGGCACTGAGTCTACATGGGCTGGTCCATGTAGAATGAATATTGTGAATTAGAGATTCAGGTTGCAGTCACACCTGGTTTGATGGAGAAGAGACGTGGGACAATTTGTGATGGGAAGAAAATTAGCCTTACCATGTTTCATGTACACATAAATAGAAAGTGAATTTTTTTAGCGACTTAGTCATCTGACACCCTGTTGGTTCCTCCACACATGAAGGGGTATAAGAATAATTTATAACTTATTGATATCTGTTGATAGTGTGGACAGAGTTGTTATAACACCACTGGAATGCATTTACCCTATGTGCTACACATAATAACATACTTTACCAGTCATTTCTACGTAAAAGTTAATCTGTTCCAAAAGTTTTTGATGTAGAGCAGTGTGTGTCTGTGTGTCTGTGTGTGTGTCTGTGTGTGTGTGTATGTGTGTGTGTGTGTGTGTGTGTGTGTGTGTGTATGTGTGTGTGTGTGTGTGTGTGTGTGTGTGTGTGTGTGTGTGTATGTGTGTGTGTGTGAGTGTGTGTGTGTGTGTGTCTGTGTGTCTGTGTGTCTGCGTGTGTGTGTGTGTGTGTGTTGTGTT
>OMLM01011803.1:15797-32749 GCA_900302695.1 Helostoma temminkii | reverse complement strand
TATAGTATTATATTATATTATATTATATTCCAGTGGCTGCATCACAGGTCAGTGATATAGTATGGCTGTAGGGGCTGCTGCCAATCCCAGCATGCACTGGGTGAGTGGCAGGATGGAGAATGCCAACACGTATGTGCAATTATGTAAACAACACAGTAAACGGACAGTGAGTGCTTCACATCTTTTCAGGGTGCATGAATGGCCTTTGTATGTGTTTATAGAAGGTTGGTAATCCCACTAAACAATAGCAACAGAAAGAAAGAAGAGAAAAAGAAAGAAAAGAAAGAAAGACTAATTTCCCTAGCAGTTAAGGCTGTGGCTCCTCTGTGCTTGCTCCTGTTACTCAGACCGTGCCCTTTGTCTGGGGCCAGGGCTTGGTCTGGAGCCAAAATTTGCATGCCAAGGGCCACTTGAATGCGAAGCTCCCTGGATTCTCACTACCTGACATGCAAAACCAGTGGAGGACCAGTTAAAATGGTGCACAGTCAACACAGGTGTGCTCCAGTCAAAACACTGTCCTGTTAACACCCCACCTCCCACTACCCCAACCCGCCCTAAACCTTCTCCATTCTTCCCAGAGTGTTATGAAAATGAGAGCTGTGATTTTCTGGGATATTGTACCTGCAGGCTGTCAGAAGGTGAGGGTTACACTAAAGCTGTGCGCCAAGGATCAGTCTGAGGGTCACAGAGACAAATCAATTAATAAAACAGTGAATCAGGAGAAGTGGACTAAGACTGAACACATTTAAAGGATGCCGAGATCTTTTCTTGTTAAAAAGAAACGTGGGGCATGTGGAGCATGGCAATGGAAAGAACCAGAGCAGCATGAATGGAAAGAAAATAATGCAGCAGGTAAGAATTTGATGTACCTTTAAAACTAGTATCAGCTAGAGTGAATAATAAAATATAAGTGGTTGATCGCTATGAAGCTGCATCATGTTCTTGTTCTTCTACCTATAAACACCTGTGTTGCCCCCTTTTAGTTAATGAAAATACCAAGGACACACAACCCCCTGCCACTGTGCCTCAGCCACTAGCCAATGTAGGATGTGGGTTAGCAGCAAGAATCAAAGTGCCAGTACCTTTGACAGGCTCAGAAGGACCAAGGACTGACACCAGGCTGGACTGGTCCACACTGATGCTCCAAGGCTCCTTCTACAATCCCAGTTCACTGGCACTGGTCAGCAGAGCAAAGGTGAGCTCCGACCTTCCTTATGCAGTCTTGTACTACATAACTGCTGTGATAAAGCAGCTGGCAGTTAGGGAAACAAGTGACTGTCTAGAAATACAGATGGCAGGAGGAAATTGACTGGACTAGAAATCTGGATTTGCAACCTTTTGTGGCAACAGCATAGGATGTTAAGCTGCACTATTTAGAGTTACAAATAAAAAAAACAGCATATCTACAACAAGGGTGGAAAACTGGAAGTTAATTACCAGAAACATGAATGGTGAGAACAGCAGAAGCCACACTATCAAAGACAGAGGACAGACAGGCATTCCTCTGGGGTTATTGACAGCCTAGTAGTACCACTCTGAGAGTGGAACTGCTAGCTAGGACGGTATCAGGCCAGGATTAAATATAATGCACAAGATGCCTTGTGAGCTTTAAAATACATATGTGTTGGTGGTTTTATGGAAACTTGTAAGGATACCACAAATGAGGCAGCTTATTACAATGTCTTGGTAATGAATTTATTTATTGCTGTTTACTGAGTATCATTGCTACCTTCTCATTCTGCTCAGCCTGATTCCTACTGCAGGACTTAATAATAGGTCAGATTCCATTCAACATGAATACTGAGTTTTATAGTGAGATAACTCGTTTATACAATGAGAGCAGGAAAAATCTCATAGCTGTTCGTTCTCAGGGCAGCACAGTGGTGTAGTGGTTAGTATTGTCTCCTCACAGCTAGCAGGACCGGGGTTGAATCCACCTGTCAGCCAGGTGTCATTCTGTGTGTAGTTTGTGTAGGTTTTCTCAAGGTTCTCTGGCTTCCTCCCACAGTCCAAAGACATGCAGTCAGGTTAACTGGTGACTCTAATTGGTTAAAATGATGATTGCTATTGGCTTGTTTTTTATTAGTTTTCGATAATCGCCTCTCCTTCATAGGCCCGTCCCCGTACTTCCCCAGGCTCGGGAGACTTTATATGCTCAGTGTGCCACAAGATATTCCCTCTGCAGCGTATGTTAACCCGCCACCTGAAGTGCCACAGCCTGGTGAAGAGACATCCCTGTCGATTTTGCGGCAAAGGATTCAACGATACCTTTGACCTCAAAAGGCATATGCGAACTCACACAGGTCAGGAATCAACATTGCACATGAGTACACAGTTTAGGAAATGAAAGTTTAATGTATCCTTAAGCTCCTTTATAAAAAATCATTTACTTACATAGAAGAAATAAAAGCACAATGTAAAAATATTCTACTACAATTTAATTGTATTGCTTAAACAATATAAAATATAATGTATCAAATGAAAAGCAAGGTGTACCTGGAGAAAGAAAAATCAATCTATTTGCTATGTAAGAGCACTCTTGTTGGTCTTGCATTATATTAATTAATAATTATCACTGGTGCATTAATTAGCAGCATTTGTAGCAGCTGGTTGCGGTAAAGGTCCGGTCTTAACTTGCAAATAAAATTGGACTAGACTTGGCACATAGCTCCAGAGCTGCTAATGTATGCACATGAAACATGTACATGAAAAAACCTTTTGTTGTCTCCTCCTGCAGGCATCCGCCCCTACAAGTGTGAGCTGTGTGAGAAAGCCTTCACACAGCGCTGCTCACTGGAGTCCCACATGAGGAAGATTCACGGTGTTCACCAACAGTATGCCTACCGCCAGAGACGCTCCAAGATCTTTGTGTGTGAGGATTGCGGTTACACCTCAAGCCGTCCTGATGAGTACTTCCTCCACGTGAGACAGTGCCACCCTGGCAGTCCTGCTCTCCGTAGGTACTACCGCCGTCAGGCCCACGAGAACAGCAACTTTGCTTCAGCAGACCGTAAACTCCACCCCTATCTGATGTACTCAAACTCTTCATACTACATGTAGGCAATATTCTAATTTTGTAAATACAGTGTATTGTAGCTCTTAAAGACATTCATGAATATAAAATATTTTATTTTAACAAAGTATTCGCAGTGTAAAACAGAGACCATCTATGTCCTTTAACCTTTTTTATAGCAATGGCTTTGAATGATCTTTCTTGCTGTTTATTACTTTTTGTTTTTGTTTTTGTGTCTTTTTTGCTAAAATAAAAATGAATGACTAAAATTTACTCTCACTGTTTTTGCTGCGTCATTATATAGTACATTTATGATCAAATTCAGCCAGTTGGCCAAATCAAAGGAAAATGTCCTGTTTTGCACTTTTCAACATCAATGGACAAACGCATTTTCAACATTTTACTTGTATGTATGTGTGTATCATGTGGAACTGAAATACTTGGCTCGACATGTTGGAAGGAGGAGCCTGTGATTACACCAACCTTGTGATTAATGGACAACCAGCTGTACCTCCTGAACTACCATTATCCAATAAGTTGGAGTGAATTTCCTCATCAACAATAAGACCATAGTGTGTTCCCTCATCAAGTACACACAGTTGATCACACAATCACAAAGGAACAACAAAACCACTGCACCACACATTAATATGAAATTAGGGTCTGTTGTATTGATGTGTTTCATTAGTGACATTTTAGATACTTGTTTCTATTTTATACCTATGATCAATCAGTGTATAGCCCCCTCAGTTGGTTTGAGCGGGTCAAAGTGTTTACAGATCTACAACTGACAAGAGGATGAGACGCCTCAAAGTAAAACCGTGTGATAAAAAGATAAAACAGACAGTAAAAATGAATACTGAAACCAATAAAATAAACTAATAATTTAAAATAAAACTAATAAAATGGAATTAGATATGAAAGATAACTGCAATTTAAGTCAATAACAATAACAACTATTTTAATGAATGTTTGGGGTTTGCATTCCCTTCCAGTATTTCTCAGCTCCACTCTGTTCTGATAGCTCAGAGCTTCACCAAATACACTGAAACAGCTAAAAGTGTTAGACAGACAGAGATCGTGGCTATCAGCAGCTTTTGCAGAGTATTGAAGCCACTCCATCCATTCATTACTTGCTTGAGAAATGTAATTCCATATTGTTTATTAGTTATCATTTTCTAAATACTTTGCAGAAGACGTTATTGCTATCAGGGTCATGCTATGTGCTTTAATGTGCACAGCACTTAGACTGCTACATGTGAATCTCTTTGTTATGGGAAGTTCAGAGAGACTTTCACTTTCTATGAAAAACCACAGCCATATGTATGTGTTTCATATTGATATTGAGGTTGACATCTGATTGTACATTCCCAGTTCAATTTGCTACTTTGCAAAGAGTAGCAAATTGAACTGAGAATGACCATGACCATTTCATGTGTAAATGAAAAGATTTATTCTTATGAAGATCATTCACACTGGGACGGTGAGATCATGCCTGTTACACTTACTTTTACTTACCATTTATTTAACACTTGTGAGATTAATTGATTGTGATTGATTGATTCTGACTGTCTGTCACGTAAATCTAGATCAAGATCAATGTTTGAAGCCGCAAGAGTTTTGTCTTGTTTTTACTCTGTTAGCTAGGAGCTCACCAAAGTGGACAAACCAGCATGTATGTGTGTGTATGTGTGTGCACATCTGAGTGACAGTCGGTTTGTGGAAGCAGAATAAATTGTCAGCTAGTTTCAAAGCAGAACTGTTTAGTCTTGATTAGAGCAGTGGTTCTTAACCCTGGTCGTCAAGGCACCCTGTCCTGCTTGTTTTACAGCTCTCCCTGCACTTACAGATTCTGACTGGCTGAACAGTTTGTACAGTAGATAAAATCTGTACCCAGTCTTTAAGACTTTACCGTAACTATGTGAGGGGTCTCCCTGCATCAGATGCACATGTCAGCAAACAGGAGGGGAGGGGAGAGCGCAGCTCAAAACCAGTTGTTCCAGAGACAGCCTCTGAGCATAAAAGTTGAGCCAAGGCAGAAACAAGGATCTGCACATAAGCTGAGCATAAAACTTTCACATATTCTGGAGACACCAGGGGTTTTTAACCCCAAAATGGGGTATAAAATTTATAATAAGAGACATTTAAAGAACTTTGTGACCTGTTTATTGAAGCAGTTTATAAATATATTTGCTTGATTTCCCTCAAGTGCTATAGTTCTGAGCATTCTGGGTAAAAAGTATTTCAGCAGTGGACTGAATAGAGCAGGGTAAGCTGATTTCTCATTTAGAAAGAGAATATGTTACATGAACCTTACTGCTAACATGGAATCCTGTAGGTATATTTATTTATGTCATATAGTTACTATTTTAAAGTGTTTCAGACACGTTTTCAAGACATGTTTTGGTATTTACATACAATATGTGTTATGGGCAACAGTTGTTGAACTGGGGGACTTTGGACTGGGTTTAGTAGTTTTAAACAGCTGCTGTATACACCTACACAATAAAATGGGTGGTATCAAGCGACTGTGTGATGTTAATGTTGATGCTGATTATCTCTGTGTTTCATGTCTGACTTTATAAACTGTGGGGACTGTGCAGAAATTACTATTACCGGATAACAAGAAACATAAGTTAATTCCTTTATCAAATAAGTCAGTCATTTGACAGACATTTCTTTATATTTGTGACAAGCCCAGGACAAATTTCTACTTATGTGCCAATAAAGATGGACATGAAGCAGTTTGAATATAAATTATTATTATGTTCCTTATTCAGTGTGCATTTGAAGGATAGAACAGATTAAATAGTTGACCAGTCACATATGTTCACATGTGTTCTGTTCCAAGACCCACAACAACTCACATACCTTTACTATAAAGTGTTTGGATGTGTACCTCTTTGGATGCACAGTGGAAGAACCTGTGCTGGTACATAAACCAACATAATACCAAACTCTGATATCATGGTCATTATTAGTAACCTTTTCAATGCTAAAACAGGCACAACAAAAACATGCCTACAGTTGTGCAACACAAGTACAAACCACTCCTAAGTGCACATGATACATGAGAAAAATCACATTCACTATAACAGCTACAGTAAATGCACCAATATGGTCTAAAATGCTTGAAGATACTATGCTCATGGAGTGATTCTTCTGCCCCCTTGCTGTGTCACTTAAACATTGCTGTCATTGTCACACATTAAACTAAGTCTTGAGTCTTAAGTCTTGAGTCTTTTTCTCAGTGTGCTCTACACTCAGTGCAACTTTATCATGATAGGCTATTTAGTCTGGTAAGCAGGCAAGGTAGGTCAGAAAATGGTCCCTCATCATTATCAGAGGAAATCTTTCATTTTCAAAATCTCTACAGCAATGACGCATCCAGCCTTCATTAGAAGCCTTTTAGTTCTGGTTTAAGATACCAAGGAGTGGGACAGGGGCTCAGTCCTTTGTCCTTTTATAGTGGCAGAGGTCAGCAGGTGCCACCTGAAGATATTCAGGAAAGCTCAGTATAAAATTGTCTCTCCCAGGCTTGGAGCTCCCCCCCTTCTGCACACACAAGCAGGTAGGACTCACTCCTCACCTGTGGCAGCCAAACCTACAGAACACAAAGTACAGGGCATAAGGTAGGGTTTTCTTATTAAGTTGAAAAGAAATAAAGTCAAATTACATATAAGGTTGGTTTAGAGTAGTTTATACTGTGGCTCATAGAAACAAAAACACAACAACATTTCAGAGAAATAACAACAAAAGAGAAAACACAATGACATTTCAGATTACAGAAAACGTAGGGATGCTGCTTGCTCTTGACTGGCCAGAACCAAAGTCAATCAAGATCAATGTCGGTATGTAAACCTTCAACAGTGATCATGGTTTGGGTTTTTTTATGGTGCTGTTTGGACAAAATAACTACATACACTGCCAAAACCTTTGTTACGTCTGCCTTTGAGACATGAGATTTAATTCTAATTCTAATTCTTCCCAAAGGTGTTCTATCGGGTGGAAGTCAGGACTCTGTGCAGGCCAGTCAAGTTTCTTTACACCAAACTTGCTCATCCATGTCTTTATGAAGATTTCTTTCTGCACTGAATTCAATGATTGGATGGGTGTTCCAAAACAAACTGTGTTACCTATGTTTTCTGGAATCTGGAAGCTGCTTTCTAAAAATATCATTGCTTCCTAAAACGCTGTGTGTTCTAGTGTTGTGTAATGTCTAGGACACAGAGTTTGGTGACCAGGCAATACTCAATCTAACTACACTTACACACAATTAAATTGTTGTTTACACAGTAATGCATCCCTCAGAGGAGGGTACGTACACTGGCAGGAAGTGCTGCATAATGAGCATTTTTAATTTTCATATATCCTATCACTTGTGATATGTCTGCTTTTATATACTACGCTCTTCTACCACTTACAGCTACAAATCCACTGTATCAGAGGTATACAAATGTCAGTATTGCATTAAAAAATCTGTTGAATCTTAAATGTAAGATGCATATTTTGTGTTTTGTTTGTACCCTGTGGAACAGGAGCAGGTGTCGGTGGAGAGGGATCACCAGTGGGTAATGGCAGGCTGGGGGCGCTCTCTTCCTCTGGAACACATGTATGTCAAACTAGTGAACAGACAGCAGCTTTGTAGAAGCATAATGATAAGAGCCTGTCAGCTCAGCTGACACAAACTCTACTCATGACTAGTAGGTCTGGTTGTAGTAACTTATGCAACATCTGCAAAGCTTGTGCAAATGAAACAAAAAGGTTACATGCTGTTTTAAATGTGTTTTTGTTTTCCATGTCAGGCACAAAAAATAAAAGTGGATTAAGTAAGGCTTACATCCCCTGGTGCGTCCACACAGTGGGCAGGCAGGGCAAGATATTCTGGGCAGATACTCAGCTCTGTGTTTGGAGGAAAGAGAGGAACATCAGAGGCAATAAATGTGCTGCAGTGCTGTTGTGGGTGTGGTGTACTGCTGGCCAGCCAGATTGGTAATAACAAATAAACAGAATGAAACCAAAAACAGCACATATCTGCAGTGGTGAAAATGGAAAAGGTGACAGTGTGGAAGGAGGGAGAAAATAAGTGACATCACACATCGAGTGACACATGCAGTCTTGTCTACATGCTTTTTCACCACCAGTAACTGGTGGTCATTATTCACAACATCTTCATTCATCAGTCCAGCAGCAGCCAGACGGTCATCTTTAAAAAGCTCAGGACACTGAATTGATTCATGGAAACACAGACCTTACATACCAAGGCTATTCTTAGAGTGGGTATTTATCACCACGTTCTGACTCAGGACTCCAATATAAACAGATGCTGCTGGAATGGTGCAGCACTATGTTTAGTGTTCAGTGCGGCTCATTTGGTCTGGAAGTCATTCCACCTCACATTTACATTGATCTTAAAGACTCAGTATTTTATAGAAGAATTAGGTTTGTGTGGGAATGTCTGTGTGAATAAGTAATGTTCCTGAAATAGTTGGCATTCTGAAAATAGCCCACTGGGTGAATTTAAGGCCACATCTCTACCTCTGTGTGGCTTTTAATGTACCCCTGCTCACCAACAAGCTCTTTGGCATATGAAGGGTGTCATTCCATGAGTGTGGTTTCAAGTGTCAAACCACAGTATGCACTATACTATACTATACTATACTATACTATACTATACTATACTATACTATACTATACTATACTATATTATACTATACTATATAAGGTGAAATAGAAAGACACTGTCCAGACTAAAGAGGGATGATTATGATGATGATGAAGATGATGTGATGAGGAAGCAGGAGTGTTAATCCCTTGCCTGTTTCCTTGGGGGCTGTCCAGTCCTGTATCTCCCCCTTCAATCTCTCCATTTCTTTCTCCAGCTCACAGTATCTCCTCTCCGCTTCTTGTAGCCGCCTGCTTGTTAAAGAAGTTCAGAGTGTTAACATATCTTCATGTTTGATTTCTTCAAGTGATGAATTATTGTAATGCATGTTTACTATAAATGGTCTTGTATAGTGCTTTTCTACCTCATGGGTACTCAAAGCACTTTGACACTGCTTGTTCACCCATTCGCTCACACTAGCACACATTCAAACACTGATGGCAGAGCTGCTATGCAGCTGACCTCACTCATCGGGGTTCAGTGTTTTGCCCGAGGACACTTCAATATATGACTGGAAGAGCCGGGAATCGAACCACCAATCATATGGTATGGTAGACTACTCCTCAGCCTCCTGAGTCACAGCTGCCCCCTTACTTACAACACTATACTTTACAATACCACACCTTACCATACCGTACCATACAGTAGCCCCCAGAGACAAAGCGGGTACAAATGTAAAAGCACATACAAAACTCTTCTCCTGTTGGGAAAAGATTGTATGTGGATTACTTTGAACAAAAACTTAGGTTTCAACAATAAAGGAGTCTTTCTTTCTTATAAGCCTTCCCCCAGGCAGTTGGCACTTTAGAGTTTTATTGTATATGAAGAAGCCAGTTAGTGTTATATTCATTGACCCAAAATGTACTTCAGAACAACGAGCAGTTAGTTCAACACATTCACACACACAGTCACAACTTCATAACGATCCTGCGTGACCACAGAAAGATGAATCACCAATATTTCTCATGAGTCCATGTGGCCCATCAGGGACGCTTATTTACATCAAAATGAAACTTTAATCTTAAAAATTCATTTGTTACAGATATATAATTTATTTTTAACTTAACCTCTATTTCTTTAGTAGGAAGAGGAAATGAAATATATTATTTCCTTATTCATTTAATATAGTTCAGTATAGTTAGGTAAGTCTATATTTTCTTTTAGCAGGTGGTAGCAAATGTGTGATAAAATATTTATGTTGGTGCCTTTTTAGTCACAGAAAACGACATAGAGCTATATAAACGATATAGAGCTGTCTCAGGCCAGGGGAAATTCTGGAGTGTAGTATATCTCCTTTCACCATTAAGATTAACCATGGATGTATTGGTGGCCATTGGTTCATCTTGGTCTGTGTAGCCACTGGGCTCACAAGCTCATTAGTGCCCCTAGTGTCCTGGAGCACTTCCGTTTTAGGATTGTGTATTTGCAGATTTTAAATTCATATGTGCTTTTGTGTTTCTTGCATTTTGCAATTTGCAGCGCATTTTCTGTTTGTGTGATTTGCAGCACGTTTCCTTTTTGTAAGTGCTTTTTTACATTTGTACATGCTTTGTCTTACCCTAATATCATACTATACTATACTATACCATACCATACCATACCATACCATACCATACTGTACTAGCTGAAGTAAAGCTGAAGTAAACAGATAAGGAGCTATATCAAATGGAAGAAGAAATGGCAGTGACAAAACATGGCAAAAAACATTACAACAAGTACATTAAGTGTTCCTATGACCTGTGGTCTCCACAGCCAACTTCTACGGATGATAGTGCAGTGTGGTGTAAGTAAAATTATTTTGCAATGCTTGTCATGGAGATGGAGCATGACGCATGAAGTAAGATAAGATAAGATAAGATAAGATAAGATAAGATAAGATAAGATAAGATAAGATAAAAAAACCTTTATTAGTCCCACAGTAGGGAAATTGTATGTGTGTATGTGTAGTGTGATAATATAATATAATATAACAATATGTGATTCATCATAAAAGACACTGTCATCTAGTTATATTCCTAGACACTCTATAAGCTGACATAACAATAGATTGCAACATAAAAGAAACCTACAGTTGTGTTACCTATTATAATATAATATAATTATAATAATTATAATGCCAACAGTCAGTCAGTCGGTTTCCTGCCAGAGAATAAACACACAAAAAAAAATCTACTGTAATATGACAGATACTGAAAAAAAGTGATTTGCATCTATGTGCTGCATGGCTTGTTTCTACATGCATTGGTCAAAGGCAACATACCTCTGTAAGTCTTCATCGATTCCTGATATTTCATCAGTTTCTTCCTCCTCCTCAGTGGTGGTGTGGGTGGATACAGTAGGACCTTGTTCTAGAGTGAGCGGGAGATCCAGCAGTGCAGGCAGGTCATCTGGTAGGGTATCTGAGAGCTGCCACAGCTGGCTCTGAATTGAACCCACAAGTAGATCAAGCCCAGCATAGTGAGACAGACACAGTAAATCTTTTAAATGCTGCATATGAGGTTATGAGTCATAAATGCAAGTTGTGGTAGGTGTACGGGTTAAATATGTATGATATCTCACTAGATTCTCTGGTGAGTACAAACTCTGACACTCCCTGAGCCCGGTGTCATCAATTTGCATCATGATGTCTTGACTGCGGTCGATTGCACCTGTCTGACTATAAAGAGAGAGCAATTAAACAATACCCAGGTAGACTCCATACAGAAGTCAGTAAGGCTCATATGGTGCACATAAATCATTTATCGTGATTTTAAGTTCACCTGGTAGCAGTGTAGGAGTATCCAACAAAAGCCAAGTGTACTCCTGTTGGTGCTCTGTCCATTACATCAGATAGCGTCTCCTGCAGAACATAGAACCACCAGTGGATATTATTTTGTTACAAGCTGTGCACATTTTGAATGGAGCCACACCATTAGCCAATGAGGACATAGACTTTGTAGAAAGACAATACCATTTCACTTAGACAGTCATCCAAAATGTCAAAGTTGGAGGTATCAGTTGGATTAGACACATCAGGTACGTAGGGGGCCGGCAGTTTATGCAAGGAACTCCAGTCCAGTCCAGAAAAGAACGGATGGTTCCTGAAGTCACTGGAGCCTTTCCTCCCCAGACGCATTTCTCTCTCACAGATGAGTCCAGTGATTAAAGAATGAGCCTTGTCTGAAATTTCAGGGCCAGATGGAGGGAACTCAAAATGCTCCTGGAGGAAAAAAGAAAACACTACTGATACCACCTGAGGCATAGCTGTACCTAGCAGTGTTATACTGCTGAAAGCACCACTATACAAACATTAAAATAAAACTGAGATATCATAGCTCAGAATCTTTTGAAATTATGTCTACACATTGTGTCAGAGATGAGCCTTATTTTTCAATGATCCTGACCTTTGCATGTTTTTATGGAATGTTTTAGCATAAATTTAGGCATGTGATGCATGAAACTGACGTTTAGAGAGAGAACAACAAGACTGTATGACACAGCTGAATCAGAGTCCCTGGCAAAATGCAAAGAGTGCCATGGGACTGCACAGAATGTCCCGGAGCTCACAGATGCAGCTGCAGATGGAGGGACAAATGGTTGATCCAATGACTGCTTAAAGCAAAGAAAAGGGAAGTGACCAATCCAACTGACCTTGTGTGTCAGTTGGTTCAAGAGGGTGCTCGCTTTGACTGCAGACAATGAGTAGGACCATGTGGTGCTGAGAGCAACACCCAAATTGTGTGTTATAAATATTGGGCCAAGGAAATGACCTGATGATCACACCAGCACACGTTTGTCCTATATTCTTAGATTCTCATTATTGATTTATCCTGCTGGCTTGTTCATTGTAGGGAATTCATTTTAATAATGTGGATGGTATCGAAGCCCAAATAAGTCATAATTTACCTCCTTTTCCCTGAAGTTGTTTTTTATACCAGTTTTTATCTAATTCTAATTTGGCCAGCCAGTGTTTATAAATGTCATTGTAAATGGAACTCCACATTTATGCCACTACAGGTGTCCCAACACAGAATGCTCTGGAATACTGCTGCTCTCAGCCCACTGTGTACAGTATCTGATCGCTGTCCTGTACAGCAACTGTTTGTATGAGTTTCGTCACCACACAGTGTGTTCTCGAAAATCCTAACAATTCTGCCTTAAGCACAACTAGGTGCCTGTGGAGAGGAAAACTTTAATGGAGGAAACCTCCTGCAGGCACAGGGACAGGGAGAAAGGCTATCTGCCTTGACCAGTGAGTAGAAATCAGAGAGAAAAAAGAAAAGAAGATGAAGCAAGCAACAAAGAAGACACATCAGTAACACATCGGAAACATACAGCTCAAAAGCTGGGGATACCTGCAGAAAAGTATAGAGAAAGGAAGAAGCATGAGTATAATGGAATAAGACATAAATTCAAATATATAATATATAAATATGTACTGTGTATGCATAGAAGGAGAGCAGGAGATGATGGGATCACCTGAGCCAGCTCAAACTATAAGCTTTGCCTAAAAAGAACAGTTTAAAGCTTAATCTTGACTGACTCATTAGTTGCATTTACTTGCTGTGAATTACATCTTTAAATTCTTCACAGATTGGGTTAAAAAATCACTCTGTCCTTTCGTGACTAGAAAATCTAGCCAATGGGAACCCTGATGATTATGGTTTTCAGTGTTGATTTATAGTCACAATCTTATGCTCTCCAATACAGCAACTCTACTATAACGTTCACCTTAACTAGTTAAGTTCTCGGATTTGAAGTTGGAACTGTCAGAAAGGTTTTTTATAATTCAGTTTAAACAAGATTATAACATTATGACTGTATGATCGAGCTCAGTTGTTCTCAACCCTGGTTCCCAACCTCAAAACACACTGTTCTACTTGTTTTCTAACTATCCCTGAATTTACAGCTTCTGATTGGCTGGACACACCTGCTCCAGGTAATGAGCAGTGGCAGGAATAGTCAGAAAACAAGCAGGACATGGTCCCTTTAGGACAGTTAAGAACCACTAATCTTGTCAACAACCTTGAGAACAGGTAGTTATCACAGATGATTAAATGCAGGTTTGAAGAAGTGACATAACTAGATAACCCTATCGAGGATTATAACACCCAGCATTGCTTATTTAATCTGGGAACAACAAAGATCAGCGCCCTGATCTGTGTTGTTTTGATTAAATCCATTCTAAATCCATTTATCGCTTTTGCCAGCTTGTCTGCCTGTTTTATATGTGGTCTACATTTACTGCATGTGCTAACAAGTTGTTAGTGAGTCACAGTACAGATCATAAAAAATTCACAGTCAGATCTGTGGACATGCAAAGATTTACACTTAATCTGTTACTTCTGTCACTTTTTGCCTCACTTTTTCTCAATTTTTTCAGCTCTTGCTGTTATATTCTAAAAATAATCTCTTGTTCTGCTTGGGGTAAAATCTGTTTTTTCGATGTACAGTATATGATATATTCAGCAACTGCAAGAGTTATCAAGCATAATTTAATTTGCCTTTTCTAATCCACTTCTCAAGATGGTTTGAAGAACTGACCTAAGCAGTTAACCTATCCAGAATTACACCAACAAACATTACACATCTCACATCTAAGCCTGAATTGGCTAAGTAATTTATGAAGAAGAGAACCCTGATTTACTTTTAAAACTGTAGCTATGAAAATCTAATCAGTTGAGATGTCTTGACTGAGTTCTTTGTACCTGAAAGTGGATGATCTTGGCATATGTTTCAGAGATCGACTCAGAGTAGAATGGCGTGGTCCCCAAAAGCATTTCATAGGCACAGATACCCAGAGCCCACCAGTCACATTCAGGACCATAACCTCCACCTCCCTCTACTGCCCTTAAAATCTCTGGAGACAAATAGTCTGGGGTTCCAACTGCTAGGGATGAGTGAACCTGCAATAAAATCAATAGGTTGATGAGCTTTTCAAAATCATTGAAATCATTATGTGCATTTGCAGCATTTGTTCTGTTTGAGACCATGTGTCTCACCATCCCGTCCTCTAGGAACCTCAGACAGGAACCAAAGTCCCCCAGTCTGATGTGTCCATCAGCTGCCAGCAGGATGTTGTCAGGTTTGATGTCTCTGTGTAAAAGAAGGGCTTATTTCTAAAGGACAATTTTCACTAATAGAAAACTTGTTCTTTGCAGTGTTTCCACCCATTTCTGTTGTAGTTGTGGTTCTCAGGCATAGTTTATACATTTTTTATTAGAACATACTAAGCAATGACTGCAGGCCGGCTAAACCATAGGATGTTAGATGTGGCATCCTAGCATGTGAAACTGTGACACTGGTGAGAGTTACAATGTGTTTTACTGGCTTGTCAAGTTAATTATCATAGAGACTTTTTAGTTGTGTTACACAAGACCTTTCTTACCATGAGTAAGAAGTAACTGTGGTGTCAAGGCCAGTTTGATTTTGATTAATCTTCAACCCATCGTGACATATGAAAACAATTAGCAATAAATTACACTGTAAAAAGCAGTGTTGATATTTAGTTATGATTTCCATAGGAATTGTATGTGGCTGCAGTTGTTTAAAAAACAAGCATGTAAATCAAAATAGTCCGGCTTCTCTTATTTTAAAGGGAGAAGAAGCTACCTGTGAACATATCCCAGTCTGTGGACAGAGTCAATGGCCATCACCATTTCGGCCAGGTAGAACTGAGCCATGTCCTCAGGGATCCGGTCTCCAAATTTACTGAGCAGAGTCAGCAGGTCCCCCCCTACATAGTAATCCATCACCAAGTACTGAGGGAAGATGGTGTGAATAGGTTAGGGAAATGGCACTGGGATTCAAGTTAACTGTATCACATGCTGCAAACTACCAGAGCATATTAAAATACCTACAATACAGGACATAACTGATTGACATTGTTTATAGATACCAGATAATTGTCATCCTGAAAGGCATAATGCAACTCTGTGATCCAACGTCTGTCACCTTTCAGCAAAACCTCCCTCTCCTCCTGGTAACATGCTGTCTGTATAGGACATAAAAAACAGTTGTATAACATGCATGTCAAATTAATCTACAATCAAGAAAAAGACAAATTAAAATAAAAAACTTGTGTTTTAATTTGACTTTCTTTCCTGTTTTCTTATTTCTCAGGTCAGCATATACAGAAACCCAACTGCCTATATTTTTCTTCGTCCATATTGTTTGTGAACACAGATACCTCTCCTCGCCTCAGCATGTCCCACTTATTCATAATCTTCAGAGCATACACTTGTTGAGTGCTTCGCATTTTGGCCACAGCAACCTGGAACCATGACAAGACAGGGTAACCACAATAAGCAAATAGATCTTTCAGTTTTGTTATAACACTGATTTGCCAGAGCAGGGTAACAGGGTGAGCACTGAAAACGCAACCCACTACTGAATACAGCTTCTCAATCAATGTGTCTGTGACTCCATTAGAATATGTTGACTGGTAACGTAAATCACAACACAACACCCAGTTTTTCTAATTCACAGGAATTGGATTAGATTTCAGAAACACTATGATCTGGCCTAATAGAGAAAAAAACTCTGTGTGTGAAGTGGGTCACTTCACACACAACATGTTTATTACACTTTAAACAAATCTTTTTCTAGCCTTAACTGAGGTGCGTTTTGTGCCTAACCCCAACCACAAACAGGACTCTTTAGTCGAATCCAGGTCATTGGTTTACACACTCCACCTCTTAAGGAATGTGTGTACACCCTCAATGTACTGCTGGCCGGAGGTGGACTTAGCTTGGCATATCTGATTTCATGTTTGAGTGTAAATGTCACAGTGGTCACTGTTTTTAAACTTTAAAAGTTTGTGATGTCTTAGAAAGACTGTGGACGTAGGGTTTAGTATTTATACACCACAAGAAGGCCCCTCCACCACTCTAGTCCATCCAAGCTAATTTTTCTTCATCATATTAGAAGCCCTATAAATAAATATTACAAATGTTTCTTGCAATAATTCTAATCTGTACATAAATAAACTACTGATGTTTTTTTTAAATGAATGTAAAAAAAAACATGATTCCTGATTCAAACTTGCTCACCTCACTAAATGTTCCTCGGCCAATCACCTTTAAGATGTGAAAGTCTTCTCTTTTGATGCGAGTCTTCTTCACCTGCCTCACCAGGGGCTCAGCTGTGAATGATGCAGAGAAGAGAAGCTGTGATAACCATAGCCTAAAGGTTAAAAACATCATGAGTATCAACATCTAAACAAACAAACAAACAAAATGACAGAACGTCAATGTAATGCTGGTTGGATTTTAGGATAATCATCTAGCAGTGTGA
>OMLM01011803.1:0-15777 GCA_900302695.1 Helostoma temminkii | reverse complement strand
CAGATAACCACTGAAATTATACCATTTAAATAATTAAAAAATTCTATTTGTATTCATGCGGGTTGACTTGTCCTCTTGGTACAGTAAATTAATTATTAATTAATGAATTAAACACAGCAATCATAAGCTTAGCAAAATAAGCTAAGTTAGTTTGCTGGTGGCTCAGCTCCATATATACAGTGCGTATTAAAAATATTCACCCCCTTGAATGTTTTATGACATTGTATAATATTGATATATTGATATTATAAATCAATCATGGTCAATATAAGTACAGTAAAAAATACCTCATTACTGTCAAAGTGAAAACAGGTTTCTACAAAATACTATCAATTTTATAAAAATATGTAAAGTGAAATCAGTGTTTACATTATTATTCACCCCCTTTAAAATGACTGACCTAATCCAACAAAGGTCCAGATATTTGGTGCTAGTAGTCCCACAGTTAGTAAAATGGGGTTCGCCTGAGTGCAGTAAATGTGTCTCAAGTGATTGCAGTATAAAGACACTTGTGTCTGGAAGGTCCAGTCACTGGTTAATCAGTATTCCTGGCTACCATTACACCATGAATACAAAAGAACACTCCAAGCAACTCAGAGAACAGGTCATTGAAAAGCATAAGTCAGAGGATGGATACAAAAAAATCTTTAAGATGGTCAGTGAAATCCATAATCAAGAAATGGCAAGAATATGGCACATTTTTGACATTACTTGTAGAAACTGTCTTCACTTTTACATTAATGAGGATTTTTTGTCATACTCGCCAACTTATATTGACCATGATTGATTTACAATGTCAATAAAAGGGTAAAACATGCAAGGGGGTGAATACTTTTTATAGGCACTGTAATTCCATGTTCCAATTTTTTCCCAAACTGTTGAACTGTTTCTTTGGACTATGGTTTCTTTAGATTGTTTTCTTCCCATAACACCACCCTGTCTGATGTAAACTGCCAATAACTGCTGTTATTCGCTCTCCACCTCATATGAACACAGTCTGCTGCTCTGTGTCCATCCAGCTGAACAGTCTGTTTGCCATAAAGGGAGTTCCTCTTCGACACAGCAGCTGTCTCAGTTGGAGTCACTGTGTATGGCTTAAAATAGCAGCTATCATTTATGAACTGAGGGAAGTTTTCCAGAGCTTTATTTTTATTGTCATTGCCCACCTCCTTACACATTGAGAGGAATGCAAGCGATGCAGAGACACAGAAACACAAAGAGAAGAACTTGAGGCACACAGCTACCGCACCCCAGTTTCAGGACAGTCCTGTAATAATAATGAGGCTAAACAATCTATCAGAGACATATCCAACATATATAGTTGGACTATTCTAAAAGAAAATCAGAGTGACAGAGGATGACTGCAAAACTCTAGTCCTTGTGATTCACAACATGAGAATACTTTTTAGGATGTAGATATATAGTACATGTTTCCTTATCAATCATCATCATCATTCATTATCCTTATAAGAACTGATGAAACACAAGTCAACCTCATTCCTAAATCTGTGGATATAGAAAATGTGTGGAAAAACAAGAACAGCTCATACCACCTCATCTGTCAAGCATGATTTTGAAAGCATGGCTGAAGACATGGCAACAGGTACAGTGGCATTTAAACATTTCACCTCTGACACAAACATGACTGCAGTTTTACAGCAGTGTCAGTCTCCTGATCTCAGTCCACTTGAGCTGAACACACTGAAGGCAGAGAAAACACACAGCAAGCAGGACCTCTGATATTTCACAAAAATATAAATTGGGAATTGAATAGATTGTGGTACTATTTTTCCACAAGTAGCAATACCAAACCTCTTTGACACTGCTTCGCATTCACACATTAGTACACACAAACACACACAATCAATCAATGGTCCATGTACAGTAGTCATGTGTCAGTAGTCAGGAGGAACCACATTATCATTCTTTTTAATTTTTTTATTCAGGGTGGTTTCACTGAGAAGTCACCTCTCTATTTCAGGAATGCACTGTTCACATTCACACTGTTACACACATCTAGTATACAGTAACTGTCTGACCTGTGGAAAAGCTGGGATTAAGGCCTTTAATCAAGGACAAAAGAGATGAGCTTTTTATACATTATTCAGATTCATGATGTTTGTGTTATTATGGCACATGGCCATATACAGTACATCATTTAGTCTATTTCTTCTGAAATTATAATTTCACTGCAGATTTTAGAACATTGCACAAGCACAAATCTAAACTATTGGTAAAGGTGCATATGTTTTTGGTGACCACTAACAATGAAATATACAGGGCCTGGTGCAAACATGCACCACAAACTAAACAAACAGAAGTTTCATTATAAAAAAGGATCACTCCAATTATTTATATAGACCACCATGGAAATGCTGTTAGTTAACAGACAGCTGATGTAAATAGGCTCAGAAGCTACTTGATTACAATATAACTACAGGTGATTTATATTGCTAGCGTATAGTATATTTAATATAATTCTTCTTCTTATTGTTGTTATGATTGTTAGTGAAGGTTTGTGTTCATCATCATTCAGTGAGACTGACAAATTCATAACTTTTTGAGGCCATAACATGGAACACAAGAAAAACCGCAATGGAGTCATTGTTGGTGCCTGTATATGTTGATTCTGGCTCTGTACATATCACTGACCTCTCCTGCTAAGAAAGCCATGTAGGGAATGACCAGACACCCAGAGATCTTACAGTGCTTATGTTGTGCCAAAATCATTAGCTGATTTTTGGTTAGCATAATGACTAATTAACATTGCATTTGATGATTGATTCATGTAATAAGTCTAAGTGATTTTTCAGGCCTAACAGTTTGTCGGTCTATGAGTCCATTATTTTGTTCTAGACTAAAATATATCAACAATAATTGGAAGTACTGCAATGAATATTCAGACAGTTGGTCCAACAATCATGTCAGTGCTGTTTCCCCTGCCTGTAATACCTCTGTAAGCCTCGCCAGCTGTGAGAAGCAGATTTACTCTGATACATCACAGATCAGCTGGCCAAACCCAACACAGGGCCCATTCCTGGACACATGCTGCAGTTATATTTGGATTGTCTCATCACTGGGGACATGATCAAACCTCCCACTACAGGGACAGATGGAAAGTTGACTAGTGGGCAGTGAGTAATACTGTAGGTTCTACAATAGGAAACATATATGAGTAATTCAGTGTCTTTAATGTATGAACAGTAGGCATGGAAGACACGGCTGAATGAGCACGACACATCAGTGATGCATGTGTTCTACATTGAAGCTTGTGTGTGTGCCTATAGAGTTTGTCTGGTATTGAGTCAGGGTTCAGATTCACATGTTAATTCCTGCATGAGATGGCAGAAAGTCAGCGGCAGAGTGTTGCCTTTTATGACCTAGTTGTTGTCTTCTATTGATTTTAAGTCCTGTGTATCTTAGGTCATAACACAGAGATAAATGAGGCAAGTCTGTGTGGTCGCTCAGTTCATCTGAAATGCTTTTCACATGCTGGTCTTTCATGGCCTTGGTCTTTAAATGGAAATAAGTGGGAAATAAGTGTGGGATTCATCTTAATTAATGTATTGATGCAATTTAGTAGTAATATTGCTGTAATCCCATTTAGTTTAAATAATTAGAATATTTCAGTTGTCTGATATCTTGAGATTTAAAAATAATAATCAATACAATATTCTCATACTTGATACATTTTTTCCTCATAATTCTTTGAGTTAATATTTTGCTTGCTATTTCTGACCAACAGTAAATTTTTCCCCTTTTTTACAATTACTGGTGCCGCAGCCTGACTGGTATGTGAACATTTGTTAGGTACAAGTTATGGCTTGTTCAATTGTTTAGTGCAGATCAGTCTCTAAATTAATTACAGGAATATTAACAAAAGTAACACATTTGTGCACTGCATTCATAGACAACCAATACACCAAAATGTTAGTAAATATTAATATTCTGGTCAATTAAACAATGTGTTGGATTTATATAGCTGGTATTAGGGCTCCTCACTCAATTTGTAAATACTGAGTGTATTTAAAACATATTGTGACATATTCATCCAAGTTTCCACATTCAGTACCAATTCAAATGTGACCCAGTTAATAGTGTGTATTCTCTTCTACCTTAGTAATGATGGCTGCTGGACAAGTGAATAGGGTAACACATAGTTTTACAGGAAGGCTGTTTGTACAGGATGATTCAGTATGGAAGGCTTGTGTTTCTCAGGTTTCTAACAAAGGAGCAGTCCTAGCTTAGCTGTAGCACAGATATATTCCTTTATCTGAGTAACAGAAACAAATAGAGTTTACACAGCAAATAGTGTTTTAAGTGGTGTCGTGAGCAGCGTTTAGCACACACTTCAACTTCCTGCTCTGCTGGGCAGGGTGGGCTTATCACTGTGTATTTACTTCAGCATTGAGTGTGACATAATAAAAGACACAGTTTCAAGAGTCACACTTGTGAAACTTGAAATTTTAACCTGAAAACAGAGCAGGGTTCCACCATCACCTCAAACCATTTAAATCTCATTGTTCAGTTGTGAATGTCCTAATTATTGAGATATCACACTTCTAAAATCAAGTTAGGAACTATAAAACCTAAAGCTTTACTCACTACTTACTTGTTTGGAAAAAATCAATCAGCACTTACAACACTCAATCACAAAATTTAAACAAATCTTGGTTCTGTTTAGGTTGAGTTGGCTCAAGTCACTGTTGTAGTAACTGGCTATATTACTGGTTGGTATAAACCTGGGTATACAACTGGTACATACTTGAGGTTGCAGTGATTTTCCAGCAGTGTCTCTCTGAACAGTCCCTGAGCTGCTCTGCTTAAACTCTACCACAGTACTCAGGATAAATCATGATTTCGTAATGAGCAATTTCTGAATAACATAGAAATCATAGCACACAATGATGAGCTACTAGATTAGGAGATAGACTTTCAGTTAGTTCACATTCTTCATTTGCAAATTGATTTTTTATCAGTTCAATGTTCAAAAACTGCAAATAATACATACAGTATCATTTGTTACTGGGAGATAAATTGTGAATTCACTACTTAGTAAATACTAAGTACAGTATGATAAGTCACTTTACTCTTAAACAACAACTGAAGACAATAGTTTTTTAAAACAATTCTATTTCCAGGTCAATTCCACAGAAGGAAGAGGGTTCATGAGGATGGAAGGATCAACAGCACAGAGACTGTAACATAGGAGACAACTATTAATTTCCTGTTTCTTACCACCAGCCAAAACCAGTTTCTTCATACTGTGACTATGATTATTGTCCAGGTAGTTATTTTAACCAAAACTTTGATCTTTTCTTTCCTTTGCCCTATCATGTTGAGAATTAGTGTACAGTAGATGAGAAGTTGCAAATTAAAAATACTGAACAATAGCATCAGTAAAATGTTCCCAGACGGCATATTTTTCTCTCGCAAAATATCCAGTCTTGCAGTACAACATTCAGTTTGTTTGACCGAAGCATTATTAAATTAATTTAAATCTGTGTTCAGATCTCACAACACTTGGTTGCATTTAGAGAAAAACTGTGGTCTAGCTGAGTTTCTCTAACCACAACCAAGTGCTTTTGTTGCTTGCAACCTCAAATGTGACTCTTGAGTTTGTGCACTGTATGCCAATCACCCCGCTGGCTTTTCTGCTAATATATGTAGCACTTCATTCATTAAAAAATGATGTTACATAAGAACATAACCCATCCAGTGTATGCTCCCTTATAAAATGTAGAGGAAAATTAGCGTAATTTTTAGGGGACAGGGGTGCTATGGCCATGTCAGATCTGAAAAGAGTTTTATTAAATATTTAGTAGCCATTCTGATAGTAGCCATTCCCTCATTCTTATATTATTCTGCTGATAGGGACGTCTACTGTACTTCTTGCACCAGCATTCAGTGTTATTGGCACTAATTAAATTGTGATATGCAGAATCATCAAATATGAATGTAAATCTTAGCAACCACAGCCTGTTGTAGCGATGACCATAACCTGAAGGGAAATGACCAACTATAAAGCAAAGCTTTAATAAGCTTTCCATGTTTAGGAAATCCAGTTCTGCCTTCTAAAACAGACTTGGATTATGGCACGGGTTGGGCTAATAGTCAAATAGACTACATTCATCTATAATACAATCTTTTGCTACCCCATCAGCCTGACAGACAAAAATGACCAACAATCCTCTCTGCTACTGAGGCCAATAGTTAGCAGCTGTAACTGCTTCTTACCACAGAAAGCCAGAACCTAGCTCTAATTTAGCTCAGGGATACAATGGCTAATCTTTCAAGTTTAAAAAGTCTTTATTTGTGTTAAACCTGTATTACAATAATCTAAAAGCAAAGCTAACAACAGTCTAATGCAATGCTTGAAACCAGTCTAACCACAGTTCTTAAACAGCATAACCAAGTGGTTCTTGGAATTCTCATGTACTTCTTATGTTGTGCTGAGATTAAACAGGTTAATCAGTGATAGAGTTTATTAATAATAAATAGACTCATGTTTCTGTGCAGGAATGTATCTCATAAACAGCAAAAACACAGACTGGTTGCTTAGTCACACGCTGTGTTATGTGTGGTGAGTTTCAGATCAGTATGTTAATATTTAATTGAAAGGATAAAGATGTAGTTGTAAGGAAAACCCTGGTGGCTTCATGTGTGAAGCAAACAAGTTAAAGTAGATATTCTTGTATGGAAAAGAAACACCACACCCCCCAAAACACTCACACACACAAACATAGAAACAAAAGGGAAACACTCACCCCATTTTAGGAAACCAGAGACGTACTTCTCCCTTGCAAAGGGTGAGGAGCAGAACTCATGGTAAACACCCACCAGCAGGTCCAACAGGGTCTGGAGCCCAACAGGTCCCGTGGCCTGGGGGCCCTCGGCCAGGTCAGGTGCACCAAGGCCAGGGCCTGTCGACATGATGCCCAGTAGTGTTTAGAGGTTTAGAGTAGCAGTGAAACCCTGGTGTCCATGCTGTTTGGGATTTATAGTGAGACGAGCTGGATCTTCTTCTTCTTCTTTGTTTACAGTTGTTCTGCTCTCTTTACTCTCTTTACTTTTCACCCTCACTATCTTTTTTGCGCTGCAACCTCCACTGAGAATCACGCACTTACTCTTTGGATCTCTTTCTGGATCAGCTGGTAAACCCCACCCCCTGCCCCTCCTAATGTGCCTTTCCTGTATACCTACTCTGCTTGGTCACAGTGCATATAGTGGAGTGTGTGTTTTCTAGACAAACATCCTCTTTTAACAGTTCATGCTCCTTCTTCTTCTTCTTATTCTAGCTTCTACTTTACTGTCACTTACTTTCTTCATGTCTTTATATGTCTATTACCTCCTCTGTTTCTCTGCCTGTCTGTTGCTGTTGCTCTCCCTGCTCTTGTCTCCCCATGGCTGTACAGCATCTGTCAAGCAATTTCTCCAGCTCTGACTCAAGACCTTTTTTGGTGTTTGCGTCTCTGTCTCTCTCTCTCCCAACTCCCTCTATTCAAAGTACTCCAACCTCTCTACAACAGTGGGACCTTGTAAAGAAACATGTTCATACTCTGAAACAATTCCTCTTTTCATTTATGCATTGTTTATTGTCTGTCCTTGTTTGTTTTTCCCCTTTTCTTCCCCCATGACAGAGCAAACAGGAACCACTGACCTGGATCAGTGCTACAGTGGTTGTAGCTGTTACACTTAGTCATGTTTTGAGGAGTGCAAATCTCTTATTTTGTCAACCATCCAAAGATCTTTTTTAGACCTTTCCATTTTTTGTGTCCTGCTGTCTCATCTTTCTCTCTGCTCTGTCACCCCTCTCAGTCCTCTGTTTTCTGCTCTCACTGTATTTCAAGAAAGCAGCAGAGATAGTTTCCTCTCACCCAGGTCAGTGGTTTTGAAAATCCTTTACTTCTGTGCATTCATCTGCTTACTCTTGATCCTGCAGTGCAGTGTCTACAGCTCTCTGTGCCTGTGCTGTCTTTAGCGTTCTTCTCTTTCTGCCCCCAGCATGTGTGTTTTGACATTTTTTTTTAAAGTCAAGAGCTCCTTCCTCTTTTCTCTTCATATAGTAAATACACCATACAGCACTGATAACAAGCTGTGCGGTTCCTCTTCTCTTCAGTCATGATTTCCAAAAAGAAAGTCAAATTTTAAGTGATCTGACCACAGAACAATTTTTCATTCTACCACAGACCATTTTACATAAGCTTTGGCCCAGAGAACACAGCAGTGTTTCTGGATATTGTTCACACCCACAGACTACCCCACTGGGCAGCCACAATTTGTTCATTTAGAACTGTACTGGCACCATTCCTGTTTACACTCTACACCGATGACTTCTGGTACAATTCAGGTAAAGCTGCTTTCACACCTGAACTTCTCCAGACTTTGTACTATGGGGATAAAGTCCATTAGGCAAAGTATGTGTGATGCCCTTGTAAACCCAGGTGCAAACACAGTGGGTAATTGTCTGGAGTATTCACAGTGAGTAAGTGGGTTTTCACTGTCAGTTGATCCGCTCAGCACACACCATAAAAACAGGAAATATTTACCATGCTTCCCCTTGCTATATCAAGTTCTGTCTTCCAGGAAACTGGGGATATATACTTAATGCATTATTTTATGTGATTGACTCTGCTTTGATGTGCTGTAAACAAAACAAATGTAATAGATTTCCATGGTGTACAGTTTGTGTCATGTTGTGTCTCCTGTACGCTCTACCTAGAGACTCCCCCTCACTAAAATCGAACAGACTATTTCCCCATGTGCGAATGGACAGACAGCTGATGTGTGCTGCATGTGTGAACACACAAGTTTGTGCAAAGTCCAGACCTCACAGTGCAGAGATAGTTTGGAGTGCATATGTGAAAACAGTTTATGATGCTTTTTTATAACAGGTTAATAACCTGTTGCGATTGCCATTATGTTAATTGGCAAGTTGCCAATTAGTTGCAGTATGTTCTTCCAACTATTCCTCGTTAGTATCTGTAATATTTACTTTTCTTATTTACTTTAGTTTCCTCTGCCCCAACTTTTTGAGACACGTTGCTGCCATTAATTTCAAAATGGCCTTATTTTTTCTTAAAATGATGCATTTTCTCAGTTTGATATGTTTTCTAGGTTCTATTGTGAATAAAATATGAGTTAATGAGATTTATTAAATTCTGTTTGTATGCAGATTTTACATAGTAACCCAAGTTCTTTGTAATTGGGGTTGTACTGTACATATGTTTTAACACAACGTTAAAACAACCTTGTGGTATTAATGTTCTGGCTGATCAACGTCTGTGATGAAAACACTCATGATACTGTCTGTTTTCTTGCAGCAGTTAATAGCAAGTTACAGGACAGACTGTTCTAGTTAGATGAGAGAATGATTCCTGCAGGTGCTGCAGCAAAAGGGCAACACTCAGACAGGCTAATTCATTCATTCAATGCAAGTGTCAGTGCAGGTGTAAAATAATAACTCCACCCAGATTGTACTGCACTGCCTAATTTACCTGCACTTCAGACTCCTGGAAAAGTAAACTAAGAATATCACAAAAAGACATGTTCATCTTGTTGACTGGAAACACATCATTGTACAAATGCAATGACAATAAAGTTTCTATTCTCTAATAATGACCTCAAGCCACATTTTAAACCTGCCGCCTCTTTCTTTAATGGCCATCTTGCACTGTCGAGCAACTGTCACATATCATAAAAGTACATGATTAATTTTTTCGTCACAGGGTGGCAGCACTGTTCTGTAATGTCTGGCTACACCTGTGACCTCTTTCAGTCAGCTGTTGTTTTTTCCATGGCTGCTGCAGCTAACAGGCTGATAGAGAGGAATCATAAACATTTCTTTACTAAAAGCTGGAGCAATTCATCTGTGTAATAGCACGTTGCAAGGAGTGATGACATGTAATAAAACAAAGCAACTTGCTTTCTTCTGACACTCCTGCCATGGTATAGCCTTGTCAGGCAATTTTATAATCTACAGTGATATCAGCAAATCTGAGCTGTTGGAGTTGTAAAGTGGAAATTCCTCTAGGGTAATACGTGATGCAAAATTATCTCCAAAGTGTAAGACCAGGACATCTCATCTGCTAATCAGTATGTAGAAGGCCCCATGCTGCTGCACATTCACATGTTACATAGGCTTTGCTTGTAATTGAAAGTGACACTAAGCCTGTCAGCTTACAAAGCAGGTTTGCACATCAGTGTGAATGTGAAGCATTACATGCGTCACTGAAGAGGACGCAAGGGGAAAATGAAGGGAGAGGAGGAGAGAAACAGAGGAGCAGGGCATTAAGTGATGGAAGAAACAAAGTTGGACATGTAACTGTCAGAAAAGAAACGACAGTGACATCTTACAGAACAGTTTCATTTCAGCAGTAGTCCAATTTCTCAGCTACTTTTTTTTTTAAAGAAGACATTCTTGTTTTGACCCTTACAGTAAGATGAGCTGTATTCCTGCCTCTCACAGGTAAGCCACATCACTGACTGCAATTTCTCTGGTATCATGGTAAAATGAGGGCACTGTAGATTTTACATTAGATGTTTCACATACCTGAAAAAAACAATTATGGAAATCTTGATGAGATTACACACCATCTGACTGCAGATTTTGTTAATATTGTAGCAGAACTGTATGATGTAGTGGTGGTGACATGCATAAGCATTCTATATAAGCACATATAAAAAAGGACTGCTTATTGGAAACAACATAAACTACCCATGTGTTTCTTCTCTACAGGTTTTCTTATTCATATTATTGTGTATAGTGTAGAACAGAACACATGCTGTTTACTTAATATCCATTTATGTCTAATACAAATGTTAATGCCAGGTCTGATCTTTCTGTTATTGCCTTTAATGCAACTAATACAATGAAATGTTCTTTTACTTTCTTAATTATGTGTAAGACACTATCTCAAACCTTCTTTTTCTTTTCTACCTGGGGCTAAGAAGCCTTGTTCTTCAAGTCCCTTATGTCATTAAGTGCTTACGTGCAGATTAACACAGCAGGAGAAACTCTTTTCCTGTAAGCTCCCCCCATCCCTAAACTTGTTTCCAACACTGCCCCCTTTCTGTTTTGGAAGGCATCTTTGTGAATCATATGCTAACACACTCCACTGGTTTCAGTCAAGCTGAGTTAAAAATCCACAGATTTCTAGCAGTTCCAATATACGATCTATCTAAACCACCTGGTGGTCTTAATGCTGTAGTGGACGTGGGTAAGCATGGGAAAAATACTGTCAGCCACGTTCAACAGGTGTCACAGAACAGCTCAGTGCATTGCAACTTGCTGAGCATGTGCCCATGGTGACTCCTGTACACCATTATATTAAAACCATCATATGTATCTTATAATATCAGGTGTAAATTTCTCAGACTTAGATGGAGCCAGTGAGAGTGTTGATTAGGTCAATTTCTCAAAAGAAATTAAACCAAAACAAACATATATTTGTGTGTAGCATGAATGCTATTCTCAGCCAAGTAGAATCTCAGATGGATGAAAGTCCAGTGGAGAGAAGAGGGAGCAGAGCCTACCAGGTACAGCTGACACGTTTGTTTTGTTTAAATACCACCACTGATCTGTTTGATTTTATTGATATTATATGGCAATAATCTGATGATAGAGATGCACACATACCTTTATTTAGCCTACCCTATATAGAGTTCAATTTCTTTTGTAGTTACCAGAGTAACCATAAGGAAACCGTAAGGCTATACAGTATTTTACATGATGACATCTTATCTTAGCTTGAATTTGTTCAGTGAACAAGCATGTGAAGCATGTGGGCATATGTGTAAATTGGTACTGTTTTCATCTTATGATCTTAATGTTAGAATTAATTAAATGATGTCAAGTTTATTTGTGAAGACCAACAGAAATGATAATAATAAAATTAATCTTCTGGTTCAGATTTTTCCTGAAACCAACATGAATGAAGATTCCACCTCATACCCTGAGGATTTCCTCTATCAAAGAGAACGTCTCCCCTCCATTGTTGTGGAGCCCA
Organism: Helostoma temminkii; assembly: GCA_900302695.1. Taxonomy (NCBI): domain Eukaryota; kingdom Metazoa; phylum Chordata; class Actinopteri; order Anabantiformes; family Helostomatidae; genus Helostoma; species Helostoma temminkii. Next base: position 3,769 of record OMLM01011803.1, on the reverse strand, counting down.
CAGAGATGTGCCAATCTCCACAATACCAAATGAGCCACAGTGTAGAGGAGGAGGACGGCAGTGTTGATAACACTGAGGGCTCTGTGGAAGGAGAGCAGCAGGAGGATGTTGGGATAGAGGGAGGGTAAGGACCAGAGCATTCAAACTTCTTCAGCCATTGTCAGTTCAAAGTTATCACTTTATCTAAGCCCACTACACGCTGTAGATTTATTCATACAATAAAACTTAGATAAAACAAAGAATTTTTCAAATACAAAAAGGTTTTGCAGTTTTTTCAAATATTTTCTGTGTCCTACATACCACCTGGCTGTGTCTCTCATGTTTACAGTTGCAGTGTGGTTGCCAGGAAGTCTTCTATTGGACCATCCCAGAGTCAACTGTCTATTTCCCGTCTAACCCCACCTCCCTCTACCACCCCTCCTGAAGCTGCACCACCCAGTCTGAAAAGCTGAACCAGTACAACCAGCATGGACTGAGACCAGTGCTGTTCACCTGAATTGTGACCTCTGACCTTTATAATGAGTAACTTCTGCATGTCTATCTATCCCGATAAAAGACAAACCCATGGGAAGGTTGAGTAAATTGAGCAGGAAAATAGGGTCCTAATACAAAGCTGATTCCAGTACTGCTCTAGTTTAAAAGATCTGTGGTTAACTGCTACTTTGCTGCTGCTGTATCAGACACCATGGACTGAAGGTAACCAGAATCTAGAGCAACAACCTCCAGGACTTTTCTTTTGTGAGGGGACTCTTATCCCACGCCCATTAGGCATGTGAAGAATGACTATCAGGGCAAGTCCTAACTAACACTAGCCTGAAACCCTAACTGAAAGCTGGGTCCAGGCCCAATACATCTGTAAGATATCTGGTAATACACACATAAGACCTCCAACTGTAGTATGACTAACACAAAGAAATGAATGTAATGTATACTATATGTTAGTCATATGTAATTATATAATCAACTATGTCAACTCTAGGTCTATATGCAGTATGCACCTTTCTTTTATGTATTGCCAAGTCAGTGGCTATTTTACAACAATAAACTTCTGTTTATTACTGCATGGAAGCAGAAGCTCACTGTACTAAATACTATCTGCACTAAGTGTCCATACTGAACTGACTAGGAAGTCATGTTTGGTGTTCCTTATTTAAAATTAACTTTGTATAAATTGCACAGTTGTGATGCTGCATATTATATCCAGCTCTTTGTCAGCAGAGCAGAGCAGCAGCAAAGTTGATAATTGTTGTGCAGCAATAGTAAACAGACAACAAAACTCTTACTAATTAAACTTCCAGTGGTGACTTAAACTCTTGATCTTGAATTCTATTTATTATTATTTGAATATGTATATAAAGATCTGCAACAATATGTTTTCTTCTCTCTGGTTGTTTGTTATTATTGATGACTTAATAAATCTGACATTAAAGTTATGTCAGTTACCACAGTGATGTAATGATAGTGGTTAGCACTGTCACCTCATAGCTAGAAGGACCTGGGTTTGAACCTGTCAGTCGACCCTGAGCCCCTGTACGCTGAATTTGATTGTTCTTCCTGTCTGCATACACTGTGTTCACAGCACACAGCCCCTAGAGGGAAGCAGAGCAACACAAACACTGGCATAACGTTCAGTATTCAATATTGATATGTATTTATGTGGGAGAAAATGGCCATTTTGAATCTGAGAAAAATAATCTATAGTGCTGAGCAACATACACAGAATGAATAACTGGAGCAAGTCACACAGGAACTGTGAGAGCTATGAAGATAAACTGACATTTCATCTGCAGCTCACCTGTTGAAAAGGAGATTAAAGCGAGAACCCCCCCATCAAACAATCAACAACTGAAGAAGGCCAACCAAAAATGCTGGAAAACCATGTCAGACTGAACACCTGGCATTACCAGCAGTATGGTGATGTTCCAATACTGTTCCAGTACTTATGGAGGGGATTGTATATTACATTTTTAGGGGGAATGATACTGTACTAGATACACAATAGATAGTAAGTCAAACAATTCACAGGAATACAAAACACCTTTGCTGTAATGAGTCATCACAGCAGACATAGGCGTTTAATTCTTTACTAAGATAAGCACTGACACTGTTGTCTGCTGATGCAGTGCAGACTTAGACTCAGCCCGTCACAAAGCTGATGATAGGCAGTCACAAAGTAATGCTGACAAAAAACAGGTTTTAACATGTTTAACATATTTTCATGAAGAACAACGCTGTACATACACATACACTGAATGCTGAGATGTACATAAAACCTGCATATAGAGATTTCATATATGTAATAGCACATACATGACAAATTTAAAAGTTTAAACTTTAAGACAAAATTTAAAGAAAGAGGTCTAAACAGGGGGTTCACACACTTTCAGTATGTCTTCAGCTTTATCTGACATGTCATTGTTCCCTGCAGAACTACATGCTGATATCGCCACAGTCAGCAGAAACAAATGCTCCCTACATACATACAGACAGTAAAGATAGAATATGAGGCAGTGAAACAAGAAGCCTTGAGTGATAGTGATTTGCTACTTTTCCCTCACAGACAGATAAAACATAATATAATATAGATATACATTATATTATAATTTAAGATATATATGGCCAACTTCAAGGCTTAAATGTGTCCATATTTCAAAGACACCTATCAGCTGTTACATACATGTGTATGGACGTGTGATATACATGAACATCCTTTTCTCTGTCTCACATTCACCAGACCTGAATTTAAAGCTTGGGGGGAGGGGACCCCTGGGAAGAAACTGTCAGCGGTTGGTTGACATTTCCCAGGGACTGGAGAAACTATGCTGACACTGAGCTGCAGTCACTTTGTCTCTTGTTTTAACTTTCACTCTTTGTCTACTCTGATGGTGCTTGACTCTTTCTCAGGACGTTGCCTGTTTAATTTAATTTAATTTAATTTAATGTTGTGATTTACACACAGCAAAGCAATCAACATGGATTGTCAGTACTTCCAAAACAGATATTATGTTAATAAAAACAATCTTCTTCTTTCCTTTGGGTTTCAAACATGTTTGTGGTAATGTATTGAAACTTAAAATCCAAAAGTGGGGGAACAACAAACTCTCTCTCTGTGTTCAGAAAGTTGTGCTGGAAGAAGCACTAGTTGATACAAACTCTGGCAGTTCCGTATCTTAATCCAAGAGGAAAACAGTGACAGTGAGACTTTGGCATAAAGACGTCTTTAAGTTTGTTATGTGACAACTTCATCAAAAATAATGATTACAATCGATATAAATCTGAGGTAGTGAATATGTGAAAGTTACTCTAATCCAATTTTGAGGAACTTGTATTTGATGTTAGTTTTACTTTTAGTTTTTTTTTTTTTAAATAAAAGGAACACATAATCATTCCAATGTAAGTCCAAGTCCATCACATTTCTGGGATATCAACCTGTCCAGTTAGGAAGCAACACTGATTGTGAATCAATTTCACCTGCTGTTGTGCACATAGAACAGACAACAGGTGGAAATTAGAGGCAAGCACAGCAAGACAACCCCTATAAAAGAATGGGTCACGGTGGGTCAGTGATGGTCTTTGGAGACATTTCCTTGGAGGGCCGCACAGACCTCTATCTACTAGCTAGAGGTGCCCTGACTGCCATTGGTACCGGGATGAGATCCCATTGTAAGACCATATTCCTTCTGATGCATGACAATGCTAGGCCTCATGTGGCTGGAGTGTGTCAGCAGTTCCTGCATGATGAAGGCATTGATGCTATGGACTGGCCTGC
>OMLM01011801.1:76437-94927 GCA_900302695.1 Helostoma temminkii | reverse complement strand
TGCTCTGAGTTGATCATATGTTAATAACTAGCGTCAGACCTGTCTGAACCCCTTCCCTGTCCCTCACAAGCAGACTGTCTAATTACTCTTATCAAGTGATTATGTTCAGTGTATTGGCGTTTTGGCTGGACATGGTGGCTGTGAAAGGCTGTGTTACTTTTAAACTTCTCACTTTCCATCATTTTTCCATATTTCCTTTTTTCTGCTTTTCTTCTTTCTATGCCACTGTGTGAATGGCTAATACAGGCGGTCCTATCAGCCCATGACACAGTGGCCCAAAAGAACTTTGACCCTGTGCTGCCACCTCTGCCAGATGATCTTGACGATGACCTGGAGGAGGAATCGGTGAAGATCGTCCGTCTGGTCAAGAATAAAGAGCCACTGGTGAGTAAGATGTCAGTCAAGAAGACATGAAAAAGTTCATACTGTGCTTTAACTTTAATGGCATCTATTCATATAGCATCAACTAATACTTTGAAACCTTGAGGAAGTCTTTCAACCACAATAGAAAATTTCTTTGTTTTATAGATGGGACTGCATCTGTCTAATATAATGTTAGTTCTTCAACATCCAACTCATGTTTTGGATGCTGGCTGGGAAATAAATAGTGTGACATTATGGGAGATTTGCTTATTCTATAAATTTTTATTAAGATTATTCTTAATCTAAGAATATTAATACCACTCTGTCTGTATGCTAAGACTGAAGCCAGTTACCTGAACCAGCTAACACTAACACTCCTTCACTGTCACTATCACTGCCTTCAGAAGATAGAATATATACCTAGTACCTAGCCTATATGTACCTAGTGTACATTACGTGACTTTACATCATGTAAAGTAAGAAATGTGCAAATGCAAATGATAATATTTTCCAAAATGTCAAATTATTCCTTTACATTTTTAATGACTTACTTAAGTTATACAATGGAAACATCTCTGGACTGGAATCATGTAGCTGAAACCTAATGTCAGAAAATAATAAAAAAGTAAGGACGTGAGTTTCAAAACAAGAAATGTTGCCACAAGATTAACAGCGTATCGGCCACCTTTTGTCAGAGATGGCAGCTATGAGCTAAAGCAGAAACACAGAACTCATCTTAATGATCACATATGAAATTCTCCAGTCACACAGAGTTTTGCCATTTATTCTAAAAGATTACTAATTGTTCCATCAAAGGCCACTAACCTGCACATGAGGAGCATTTTTTCAGACTCTGTCAGCTCAGTAAACTGAAGATTAAATCTGATTTATTGTTGGCTCTGTTCTGCCAGGGAGCAACTATTCGGAGAGATGAAGTGACAGGAGCTGTAATCGTGGCCAGAATCATGAGGGGAGGGGCAGCTGACCGCAGTGGTGAGACAAATAGTGTTCATAAAACATGCTTCATAATCAATGTCAGTTGCATTTTATTATCTATGAAATAGTAAATTATGTCCTGAATGAAACAAAGCGCCATAAAAAATAATCTGACACATATTACTGACATAGAATAATCAGTTTTATATGCTGAAGTCAATATCAAAGGGGACTTTTTTATCACTACTAATATACTGACAGACAAGTGAGAGATTACACTGTGTAACCCCATGAACTGTTTACAGAGATCAAATCCTTGAGATTAGTGCCATGAGATTGCATATTTTGAGATTGCAAAAGGGTTGCTCATGGCTGTTGCCATGGAGAGGTTAGGACTTCACGCCAATAGAAAATTATTGTTCACATCTGAGCTACTCATCCTCTAAAAATACCTTTAGTGGTACTACACATACTGGGATTTTCATCTGCTTTATTTTGCTTGGCTAATAGACCTATTTTCAGTACATTTTTTTGTGGGTGTGTATTTTTTGTGTTTCCAGGTCTGGTGCATGTAGGGGATGAGCTTCGAGAAGTCAATGGAAACCTGATAACCCACAAAAGGCCAGATGAAATTAGTCAGATTCTGGTGAGGAAACAAGATTTTCAATGTGGCACTATTAACCTGTATGATTATACACCAATGCTTACTATGGATAAAGTGGATAACGATAATGCTCTGATGTTTTTGATCAGTCTCAGTCACAAGGCTCCATCACACTGAAAATCATCCCAGCTGTTGTAGAAGAGGACAAACTGAAGGAAAGCCGGGTGAGTACTTTGTTTGTAGAGTACATTCAGTTTGCTTCAGATAGAGTGTATATATAGTGTATAGACTGTATATAGTATTTATAGTATTTCTGATTGATGTATAGTTGGTATAGTAATTTGCCAAATGAGAATTTTTTTTCATTTTTTATCAGTGACTGTAGCTCATAGATAATCTAAGCGGGAACAGCAGAATTAAATATTTTAATACCTTAATTTTTCTTGTTTGTTTGTTCTTTAGAAAACAGAACTTTGAACATAAATTCAGTTGTAAACTGGAAACAAGAAGAAACAGCTACTTTAGCTCTTTCCCACATTAACAAAATCCTCCTACCTGCACCTGTAGATTTCTATTTGGACTGGTATTGACCCTCTAATTTTCATATAGGTCAGAAAGCAAATAAACTAAGGCTTTATTGCTAACACAAAATGCCTGCTCCCTGCAGGTTTACCTTCGGGCTTTGTTTGACTACACACCCTTTGAGGACAAGGCCACGCCGTGTCAGGAGGCTGGACTTCCATTTACAAGAGGGGACATTCTTCAGGTGGTGAGCCAGGAGGACACCACCTGGTGGCAGGCCAAGAGGGTGGGTGACTGTAATCTGCGTGCTGCCCTCATCCCCTCCACACAGTTCCAGGAGAGGTAGTCTACTCGACTCCACTGTCAAATAAATAACACAATGCTATTTTTAAATTAAAAAATAAAATGTTTTCTCCGTAGGCGCCTGAGATACAGGATGAAAATGGGTTCGTTCCCTACTCCAGTGTCTGCCAAAACTCCTACGTGTAAGCCTGTTTTACTTGTGCAGTCTCAAATGGCCTTCCTTAACCTTACAACCACAAATGTACAAGCCTTACTCTACATACAGCTTGTGTTCCAGGTCAGATTTAATCTAGCCATGGAGACACAGAAAGAGGGATTTTGTAAGGAAAACAGGGGATCTGATGTTAATCTCTGAAAAAATGCATAATCCATGGTTTCAATTCTTAATCCAATTGTAAAGGGTTAAATATAAGTGTATTTTTTTGTTGTTGTTGAGCTGTACAGCTACACCAGCTGCATGAAAAGTAAACAGCCAAGGCCCCATTAGAAGATGTGATTGTAAACCTGTTGCTGTTAAATGAAATGTAAAATGAGTAGAAAACCTTCTTCCTCTAAAGACTTGTGTGATGAAGATAAAGTAAAACAGGTAGTTTGTGAGAGATTTTTAAGTGAACATTTAGATCCTACATTTACGCGACAATCTTTTTATGGTATAGTTTATTATATTACTCACTTGTACTCTCAGTGATACTGTGTTATTCTTTGCATTGCTAACCTCAGATGATCGTGCTGATAGAGGTATGTAGACAAACCGTCATGTTGGAGCTCATCTCTCATTCCTGGACACACTACATATTTTCATGGCTCAATGAAAGTCTTCTCAGCAGTTTATTTAAAACTCTAAAAACACAGATTCCAGTGCACTTTCCTCCCTTTTTTCTACTATAGTCACTTTTATGCCCACAAAACTGCCTGTCCTAATAGTTAACTGTACTCAACTTGCTGTGTTCTGATGTGAAATTACCTCCAACATCAACCTCTCCTCCCTCCTCTTATCCTGTTTTTTCATCCTGCTTACCATCCTGCAGAAGACTGTGACCGTGAAGGTGCTGTGAATGGAAAGGACATAGGTGAGGAGGCACAATCATTGAGTTAATGGCAAACACTGCAACATTACATTTCTGCTAAATCTGTGTGCTAATCCATCCCTTCTTTTAGAAACGGCAAACAGTACTTGAGGTTTTGTCGTGGATTACTTTGGAATTTATTGGCTGGTTAGGGCCAAACAACAGCTGACAAAATGTGTTCACCCACACCTGATCGATCTGCTGATCTCTTCACAGCCCTATTAACAATCAAATGATCAATTTGTACTTGAGGTTCCCTCACTGCCTGATTTTAATGTCATTGAGCTTCTGTCTGTTTGTTGTGTGGTAACTGCTGTAAGCTTAACCACCTCCATTTTAACCTGGAGCTTATGTTAACATCATTGTCAATCATACAGATTAACTCTGACGGAATATTTATATGCAGCTTCACTTTAGATGCAATCAGAAGATGTTTTTTTCCTCTCACTTTTAATATTAGATTATATGTTTGACATAAGTACATTCTACATATTTTAATATGCAGTTAAATTGTAATCTCTCGTTGGTTTAGTATTAAATATGTCCTGGATTAATGATTCTACAGAACTGTAGCAGTAAAAGATACTGGATTTTGAGGTATTAATGTTAATACACAAACCTCATTGCCAGAAAAGTTAAGACTTTTTGTAAAATGCAGTATAAAACAAACTATGACAGTTGCTGCAGTATCCACCGACTTGATGGCAGCATATGTTTCTGTACCTCAGTAATGGAGCCTTCACACATAAGCAAGTCTCTCATACTGTGAGCGCTGATGCACCCACACACCATGGATGGATGCATTTTTGCTGAAAACAGCCTGGATGATTTCTTTGTGTGAGTGTGTTTGGCATGGACAGCTTGTGGTGAAGGACCTTAATTTTGAAACTCTCATTTCACCTTTTTTCATTGTTGGTCAGTGAAAACCAAACCAAATTCTTTCTTTGTACTTTCTCAAAAAAAATGTTCAACGAAGTTGGATAAGTTGTAAAAGTTTCAAGTGTGTGTCTTTTGGATGTGTGTGACAAAGTTCATTTTTTATTCCATTTAAAGTCTCTACTTTTCTGGAAATGTGTTTGTAGTGTTGTTCTGTAACATTTCAAGGTTAAAGGTAACTTTTTAAAAATTATATTCACATACAGACATGGGCAATGTGCAGTATCTGTCAAAAAACTGTCAAATGTATGAGTCCAGCTGAGTAAATACTTGTGCTCCAGTAAGCTCACATAAAGACATGCAGCTCAGCAGTGTTGTAATTATGTCGATTTTAATTAGTGTGATTGGACAATAATGTAAAAACTACACAGGTTGAAAATGGAAGCTCTGCCTTAACTGCTTTTGTGTTTGGAATTGACAAGTGGCAGTGTGCTTGTGGGTGTATTTTCATGCTCTCCCTTTGTATAAAAACGCCCAGCACATTAAATGATTGTTACATTGACAGGCTTTTGTGTTTTGTGCTTTAGCCAGTTAACTTAAACTGTGTTTGTGACACATCGTGGCAGCTCATTTATCTCATTAGTGCTCCACAAATGGCTTCTCTTCTCCACGCTACAAGCTGTTTGTGTTTGAAGAGTCAGACGCAGCATGCATGGCTTCTATTCTGCTGAGATTTACAGTAAGCTGGTTGAATAAATGGTCTAATGTGAGCTGTAGTTTCTCCAAAGAGTAAGGCAGCCCCTGCCTTCTGTGGCCATGCTTTCTCATGGGATTTTTACTCAGGTACTCCTTCTACTGATTTCTACTGGTGTTGTTCACTGTGTTTGTGTTGTACAATGAATGGGACGAGATTTGAATTTTATTCAGGGAGGTTAAGATATACCGATGAAAAATCTTTGTTCTTTACTAAACCTGTAACATTTTTCGATGTCATGGTTTCAAGTGACAGTGTGATCTGCAATAGAACTGCAGAGGGTTTTAGTATATAGTATGAATCTCTGCTTATCTTTCATCTGTATTTTCGTGTGTTGTACTACAGCCAGCCTGCGCAGAAGTTTCCGCCTCAGGAAAGATCGCCAGAATTCATCAGCAGAACCACAAACTCCTGATGCAAATCACACAGAATTTCTGATTTATGAGGAAGTAACGCAATATGTGCCACGTCCCGGTGAGAGGCCTCGCCTTATAGTATTAATAGGTAATATCCACTATTGGTTTTTTTTATGAATACAAATGAATGAATGATGGTACTATAATGAGACTACATGTGCTATAAATATTTAGGACAACTGTTTGCTAACCTGCTGATATGGCCTCTAAATAAAATACTCTCTTCTGTTGTCACAGGTTCCCTGGGATCCCGGATTACTGAACTCAAACAGAAGGTGATCACTGACAATCCCCGACGATATGGTTTGGCTGTGCCTCGTAAGTGTATTTGCTTTTGTAAACTTTTTTTTTCTCTACTTTGCACCTATAATATACAGATGTAGTTCTTCTGTCGATGTATTTGTGACTTTAACTTAATGCTGTACAGTAAAATCACTGTCACTGAAGTATTTGGAACAGCGATGACCTCTTTGAGCATAATGGATTAGATATTAGTGCAGATTATTGCATTGATATTTTTCTCTTTTGGAGTGGTCATTCATTTTACATAGCAGCTCTGGTGATGACATAATACACATATTCAACAAAGCAAACATTGGCAGAGTCCATAAATACTCAGTTTTGTCCGTTTTTCCTTTGTCGTGAAGACACCACTCGTGCCAGGAAGAGTCATGAGAGAGAAGGAGTGGAGTATCACTTCATCACTAAAGCAGCTTTTGAGGCAGATATCCACAATGGCAAGTAAGTGCCACAAATGATTTACTTTATACCTGACACACTGTCAATAATTGTTTAAAGTCATCTAAACCTGTTCTGTGTAAGCATAGGTTTTATTATATAAATTCCTAATTCTGCATAATTAATTATGGCACTGCATTTGTGCAGGTTTATTGAATATGGGGAATATAAAGATAATCTATATGGCACCAGTTTGGAGTCCATTCACAAAGTTTTGGATCAGAACAAGGTTTGTCTTGTGGATGTGCAACCAGAGGTTAGTATTTGAAATACAGCACTGTCATGTCAGTACAGTTTTACATTACCTGTAGATCTAACTTGCTAAATGATATAAGGCCTTATCTTTGTGACAGAACATATACAGAAGCTGGATCAAATGTAAAATACTGAATTTGAAATCAGTCTAGATTGTCAGGTAACTTTCTTATCACTCCAATGTTATTCCAACTCAGCTACAGAACATGGCAGAAATTATTATAATTAGTGAAAGCATGACTAAATCTGGATTCAGTCAGCCGTGAAACTGCAGGCCTCTAAATGTCACACAATGACTCAAAGTGCTGGAAAAAGAACTTTAGTGAAGTAACATAATGTCCACTTTATTTCAGTTGCCAGGTGAAACTGACGTTCTTTTCCTACCACGTTCAGGCACTGAAGGTTTTACGGACCGCTGAGTTCAAGCCATACATCATCTTTGTACGGCCTCGACTTTACGATGGTGAAAGAAAACAGTTTGGCTCCTCTTCCTCACTCGGCTTGGGGATCACGGTGAGTTGTTAAAACGCTTCAGGAAACCTTAATACAGTGTTTAGGGAAAGGATTTGTGGAATAAAAAGTAAACGTTTCCATCCATGTGTATGCTCTGCATAAACATCTCTTGCCTTTTTGTTGGTCAGGAGGAAGAGCTATTAGAAATGAAGCAGTCGGCAGAACAGATGGACGAGTGCTACGGCCACTGGGTGGACTACGTGTTGGTAAAGGAGGACCCAGTCAGTGCCTTAGCAGAGCTTCAGGCCTTACTGGAGAGGGTGCAAAAGGAGCCACAATGGATCCCTGTTTCCTGGTTGAGAAGTTAGCCTGCTACACAAGCCTGACTCCTTCAACTGGAAAAATGAACTGCTGTGTATGGACACAAATCTGCAGAGAGCATCCAGAGATCTAAGCGTTGACGTGACCAATTGTTTACTGCCACAGAACCATTCCACAGATACCAGTTTGTGATAGAGTGAAGCTAGTCTGAATTTTATATTTCTGTGTAAAATGACAGCTGACATACTGTAAATCTTAACAGCACAATGGCAGTGTAACAGCTCTAACAAACACATGGTACTGTATATGCATGTAGGACCAAGTTCCTAAAGCAAACTATAGTCCAAGATTAGCACTCTGATCAATTAATGTGTCTATTGTAAAAGCAGCTAAGATGTAAAGTGCCATATTGAATATGTAATGTAAAATGAGTAAATGTGCAGACCATATGATCACGCTGGAAACTGTACTGATGTTACCACTACCTGACTTGGCTTTGACAAGTTTCAATTAAATTCAAGCAACATGTTTTAATTTAACTGTTGGCACTGCTACTTCAGGGCATTCGGTTCAATAACAAAAAGCTCATGAGCCATCTAGTATTTACTGGAGAAAACATTTACTTTAGAATGACGTAACTATTAGAAACCAAATCACAAACGAAAGAAAAATATACATATGTGGTTGCGTCGTGTGCAAGAATACACAAGGCCCTTTACTTCCACAGCTTCTTGATCGACATGTTCTTCTCACTGTCTTTCTGCATCACCTGGTGAAGAGAATGGAGAATGGTTTTAATAAGCAAGTACTAACAGAAAGTTGACATTAAAAATTTAGTTGTGGGATCAGTGTTAGTATATTAACCTTTGCCACAGCCATCTCAAAGTCCTCCTGTGTGACGTGTACTCTCCTTTCTCTCAAAGCATACATCCCTGCTTCTGTGCAAACACCCTAAAAATACAAATACATAATAATTAGATGCACTACTCCATTTGACACTGAACTGCTGCAATGGATTGGGCTAATTCTCACCTTAACCTCTGCACCAGAGGCTCCAGGCATCAGTTCAGCAATCTTTCGCAGGTTAATGCCACGTGTTAAGTTCATCTTCCTGGAGTGGATCTTCAGGATGTCTAGACGAGCCTAATGTTGTAGGAAAAAAACCTAAGCTTAACTACAAAAGCCACCACAGAATACTGTTGTATATACACTGTACAAGTACCTACCTCTTCATTTGGAGGGGGAAACTCAATCTTCCTGTCAATTCTGCCTGGCCTGAGCAAAGCAGAGTCCAGGATGTCAATACGGTTTGTGGCCATAATGACCTGCAGGGATGGTGAAAGTGAATATTTCATTACACGGTTATGAGTACTTGGATGATGTACTTGGATGATGAGTACAAGTAAACACTGATGACTGTGTACTTTGCACTAAGAAAAGGTAAATAGTAAAAGAATTGGTAACACTTTACTTTGATGCTAATGTGGTTACAAATGTACTGTTACCATTGTAGTCACTAAATGTATGAATAAGGTCAAACAAGTTCTGTTTGCTGTGTGTGATACCTTGATGTTCTTGGTGGCCTCAAAGCCATCCAGCTGATTAAGCAGCTCCAACATTGTTCTCTGCACCTCGCTGTCACCACCTGAGCCTCCCTCCAGACGAGACGAGCCGATGGAATCGATCTCGTCCATGAAGATGATGGAGGGAGCGTGTTCTCTAGCCATGACGAACAACTCACGCACCATACGGGCACCTGGTGTAATGCAAACATGCATTAAGGATACACAGCCAGATACTTTAATAAATATTATTCCAGAATACAAACAGAACAGATTAGTATCATGAGACAAGCAGCTCACCCTCTCCAATAAACTTCTGGACCAGCTCGGAGCCAGACACCCTGATGAAGGTACAGTCAGTGTGATGGGCCACAGCTCTTGCCAGCAGGGTCTTCCCTGTACCTGGGGGGCCGTACAGCAGCACACCCTACAAACATTGAAAAATGAAATATCCATACACAGATGGAGAAAACAGAGTTGTGACAACTACTTATCTCGCTTTTCAAGCAACAATGCAGAAATTTCTGCAGGTTTTCTTTGTTTTGTTTTTGTCATTGCAAACTGATTCATTGTTAGACAGCCAAAACAGGACATCATCTTTAAAAAACTGTCCAGGCTCCAAGAATATTTCTTATAATTTAGAGACATTTTAGAGAATAAATGGTTAATTGTAAAGATAGGTTGATTAAAGTTAATGAAAATAACTCCATTAGAGGTAAAATAATAATAATAATAATAATAATACAATTTGGACATTGTCTTTAGGAGTTCTAAATATTTTTCCCCGAGTATAATCTGCTAAAAGAAATTCCAACTACCAATCTTTAAACTAAAAGAAAATATAAAATTAAAATATAAAAAGTGCCTAGAGTGTCGTATCTGGGAGACCATAGTTTATGTTCCACTATCCTTTTAAATACAATGCATAAAAACTAAAATATCCACATCCTGCCAACTACCCACCTTGGGCTGTGCAATGCCTAAAGCCTCAAACAGCTCTGGGTGCTTCACAGGCAACTCGATGACTTCCTTGATCTCCTTGATCTGCTTATCCAAGCCACCAATCATTTCATAAGTGGAGTCTGGCACCTTCTCCACCATCATGAGGGATACCAGAGGGTCCACCTTGTTGGGCAGGATCTTGTGCAGGGTGTAGCTGTCGTTACGCAGAGCTACACGACAATTTGGGGTCACCTGGTGCAGATACGAGAAAAGAGAAGGAAGAAAACTTTAGGTTTCTTATTTCCTTCATTTAGCAAATGTGGCTTTTGTGATTTGATATTCAGTCATGTGCTATGGTGGAAGCACATGACTGGAAGGTATAAAATTTGTAGTACTCTGTTTACTTCTGTAGTTTCACTATAGGTTACAGTAAAGAACAAAAAATATTTGACTTTTGACTACAATCAAGATACTCATGTGTAAATATATATAAAAACTTACATCATTTATGTCAATGTTCTTGTCCACATCCACAACAAATTTTCCTTCTGGATGCACCTATAAATGACAGAGAGAAACATTATTTTAAACTGTCAACAAGTAACCAAATTATAATGCGTTAAATACAAGTACACAGCACACCTTAACCAGGACTTTCTTCTTGTCCATGACCCTAACCACTTCTCCTACATAGGATCCCTGCTCCTGTAGTAACTGCAGCTCCTCACGAAGAAGACGCACTAAGAAAAAAGGGAAAAAAAACTTTAGAATTTCTACAGATCGGTAGGGTTGGTAAACTTCAGTTGAACTGGTAACTTTGTGATTTGTGATACATACCTTTGGCATTAAGCTCATTTCTCTGTGCCTGCAAACGTCTGAGATTCTGGCTCTTTTCATTAACTGTCAACTGTTGAGAAAACAGCAGCAGGATTGTCAGGGAAGCTGGCGTTATAAAAATCTTAAGTCATATAACAAGTAAAATATGAAAATATGTTACCTGCAGCTCTTCTATCTTAGACAAGTAGTACTGCTGGAGCCCTGAGCCACCTTTACTCTCCCCCATCTCCATCTGTTCAAGGAAAAACAACCGATTTTAAGCATTCTTCTCATCAAGATCTCTACCATTAATGTAAGATAAGGTAAACCAACGGCGTATTCCATTATATTTTAGCCTGATAAAGATTACTGCCAGGTCTTCAAAATTCAGGTTTTTGCAGTCGCAATGCAAATGCTAACATTTGAGAATTTAAAACCAGACACAACTTGGGTGTTTTCTTCTAGATATTATTTTTATAATCAGAATTAATTAAAGACTGTCAAATTTTACCAAACTACGTGAACGTAAATGTCAATATCTTGGAAAACTTAAAAATCATGAAGCCTGGTTAGGAGTGACGAAGTAAGAGGCTATCGTTAGCTAGCGTTTTTTCATTGGCAACAAGTCATTAGTGAGCAAACAAAAAAGTGAGTAAAACCTAAACATATCACGTCTGTCTGTAACTTCGATGTTTATTAACTAATTGTAACGTTACTTGGCTAGTATTAGTTGTTAGCTAGCACTGGCTAACTCGTACTGACAGGTGAAGTAGCGTTAACGCTTCGAGATAATCAAACTATAAGACCAGTTCTTTAACATCACATCTAATATCCACTCTCTACTCTAAACGTAAAACAGTAGGAACAGTGTCGACGTTCAGGGTAACTAACATTTCTTTCAAACTACAGCGTTAACTGAGCCTTAGCTGTGACGCTAGCTAGCTTATGTTAACGTTAGCTACAATGAGACAGCAAACCTGCAGCATCTTACACATTCATTGTTTTGAATGAAGTACTATTTCAATGGTTAAACCACAGACGCGTATTTATTCGATCTTACAACTGATTTAAATACACTACCCGACTCTAAACATCATAATAGCGTGTCTTTGGTAATTTACCAGTAAAACAACAAAACGGGAGAAAGAAACAACCTACATGATCAATCCCGTCCACCTCCATCTTGGAATTTCTGCATCCGCCTGAAAACGGGCGCATTTCCGGAAAACTTCTTCTTCTACCTTTTTAAAGTTTGTATACAAAAATGCGCACATTGCCACCTACAGTGCATTATAAACATTACAACGATTTCCTTACAATCGCTTGAATAGATTAACTAATGACCTTTATTCAAGTTGTACTGTAATTTAGTACTGTTTTGAGGTACTTGTACTTTACTGGAATATTTCCATTTTATGTTACTTTGAATCCACTACAATTATACATCATTATATATTACCTAACTACTAGTAAATAAAAATGTAGTTTAGGAAAAATGCATTTCCAGTGAATTGCAGAGGACTAGTCAAGTAACATAAAATGGAAAGTACAAGTACCTCAATTATGTATCAAAAGAGTACTTATAGTATAGTTACTGACTACTACAGCTTAAGTAAAAAATGTGGACATGTTTCTGCCTGCAGTGGAGTACAGTTTAAGGCAGGTTTGTGGTGGGATATGTATAAATTATTTTATACATTTATTTTGATTATTCATATCTTATTACTCATGTACATAAACAATTTACCAACAACTTTAATTCAGTGTTAGACTTTGGTGAACTTTTTTCTTTGTAACAAGCTGAGACACAGACCTCTGAGAGCAAGATGTGTTTGTATTAGCCATAACTTGAGGAGTGGTACAAACATGTCCAAGCTCTTTGATACGGATAAGACCAGCTATACCTGTTAAAACGGCTGCTCTGGGAAGCTTGTTAACCTGCTCTAACATGCACACTTGTTATTTTACTAGAGCCTGGATACAGACCTTCATCTGTCATAATATAAATACTTAGAAAAAGATCACTGCATTTTTCAATCATGTTAGATGAGAAAGAGCAAAATAGTTTAAGTAGAATAACAAGAATAACAAGAATAACATAGATATTACTTTCAATAAAGTGTCTAATTTTGTAACAGGATGCAAAAGATGATATAGACATTTGTAAGTATATTTATTGTAAAAAATACTTCAAATGTATAAAAGATAAAAGCCTTTGATATACAACATGCAAACATTTTACAAAGAAGCTGTACAAAAGCACTTGCACATACAACATTTTTTAAGAAATATCTCTTAACATGGAATGTTTAAAGAAATCCTGGACATACAAAACCAAAATAACATTTTACCAAAAATGTGTATCACAAAACTATTAACTGTACACAGCAATTTGACTGCATTCCTATATTATTAATACCAGTTAACTTTCCTGGGAGGTATGGATCTTAAAGGAATATATTTTTAATCCAGAGAACCTGCCACAGTTTCTCTTCCTGGTATTAAAACAAAAAACCCCAATAGTAAATGAAAACAGTATGTAAACATTCAAGAAATACAAAATGAGTAATTGAACAACTGGACACAGAGGATTCCTGTCCTTACACAAATAAGGAACTCAATTCTTTCCCAGACTAAAGGTTTCCAGGAATAGCAAAGAAATGCTTGATTTCAAACATCACATCCAAACATAAAAATAACTTCAAAACATTTACAATTATTGGCATTAAATGCTTATTAGCCCCTATGCAAGTTAACTTTTCGAGGGAAAACAACATTAAAAAAACAGTATGCAACCACCCCCAAGTTGTATTTTTTTTAGACGTTTGCAGACATCAGATATTGTTCCTATCCAGATGTTATGGCTTTAAATGGTAAAACACACACACACAAAATTGTTCAAAATAAAAACACAATATGATGGCGAAAAACACCTGGACAGCACCAATGCTTAACACGTGTTAAGCATATTGTACCATGAAAAAACATATTGCAATACAAGGCAAAGATAATTTGAACAGGCTCAAAATTACAAAAAACGCAAGGCAAACTTCTTACAAACATAAATCACAGCTTTGGTCCCATTTGCTGTGTTGATTTTACAATCATCAGCTAAAAAGCTGGAATCTTACACCTTATCAGTGAGAATGGCTTTTTTGGCAATGACCCCTCTGGAATATATCTTTAGGTCAGTCGGATACCCAACACCTGCTCCAACTCTTGTCTTCTCTGCTGCACCTGAAACAAAAAAGGTGCAAATCCAATTAACTATTAATTTACTGAAATATAAATCTATCAAACAAAGCATTGTTTAGCAATGCCTTAGAGTCAGTAATTCCTTACTTTGGAGTAAACATATCTGCCCACTGCCTCTGGTACCCAGGGTGCCTGGTAGAACTCACTCCTTCTCTCCTCCTCTGGGTTTCCTGTCACATCTGTCATCAACTAATGAAAAATAAATGTAATATTGAACACATGTGGAACAAAAGATTTTTTTACAGTTAATGATCTTATATGCCATATAAAAAAATTTAATGTTGCTTATTCGCTTTAGCAGCAATGTAAGGGTTGATTATGTATTATTCCACACAGCAAGCACACTACCTGCAGGAGCGCACGTTTGTCCAGGCATTAAAATCTCACCATTTGATCTGATTACACTCATGCTCAGTTTGCCATATACATATTAATGCTGCACTAAAGTTAATTGTTAAGAGTGTGGTTTCATAACACAATTATAGGCTAATATTTTCTTCCAAAAAAACAAAAAACAAAAACAACAACTTAAACTTGTCTTGGTTGACTGAACAACACTATGTGTATATAGCACTGGATAGCTGATGTTTACCTTCAAATCTCTGCACTGTGACTTGAGCCAGTCTTGGATGAAATCCTGTGGATTATTGCTGAAGCTCAGCATAAAGTCTCTTTCAGTTTTCAGCTGGTTGATGTACTCAATCGTCTCATGGATCTGCAGACAACACAACCAGCATTGTAACTTATAACACTCTTTAACCTTTTGTTACCAGTCTCCCCAAAAGAATTATCATGAAGTGCAACCGTCAGTAGTAGAGTGAGAGTTCAAACCTTCATCTCCAGTGCAGCAATTTCCTGTTGGTTCGTTGTAGATGACAGGAAACTGTTCATTTGGCCTTTCAGTGGGTCGTCCACCTCCACGTCGATGTCATAGCACGCTGTCTTCTTCTGATCTGTGGGGTCCACACTGCTCAGAAAGGACCCAAACATAGCAAGACAGAGGGTGAAGTGTAATATAAGGGCAACAGTGACACTGACTATAAATTCTTTCAAATCATCCACGCCGCTTTACCTAATGATGTGATTGATAATGATGGGGTCAGGGTGCTGCAGCAGGCCCGCCAGCTTCATGGGAATCTCAGAGAACCTCATGCGATGACAGCCAAAGATCTGAACAGCATTTGGTTAGACAAAAGATGACGCCTGATATGCTAACAGGTCAAATTTTGTGTCACTTTGTTTATGCACAAACATTAACATGTACATAATATAATACACCTCAGCACTACATTTCAAGTCTTACGCAGCTACAGAGTGTGGTAGGTATTAGTAATGCTTACATCCTGCAAAGTCAAACTCTACAAAATTTTTATTTGATGGTTATTAATTTAGGGAACAAATATAACAAAAAATGTACTGAAATAAATAACACATCCCCTCAAATTACAAATAATCATAGGTCAAAGTGATGCTACAAATGATGGCACCTTCCAGTAGGGGTATGAAATAGTTTGAGGGAAGAATTTATAAAATAAAAATCCAAAACATTTAATATAATAAAGATTTTTAGTGCAAAGACAGCTTTTTGGCTGCTTGGTGCTACTTCAGTACCTGTCTGAAATAGCGGTTGCAGTTAATATACTCCTTCTCGTGACTGTCCTGC
Source organism: Helostoma temminkii (assembly GCA_900302695.1). Taxonomy (NCBI): domain Eukaryota; kingdom Metazoa; phylum Chordata; class Actinopteri; order Anabantiformes; family Helostomatidae; genus Helostoma; species Helostoma temminkii. The sequence continues at coordinate 79,081 of OMLM01011801.1, read as the reverse complement.
AGCTTGTTGTTCTTGATGTAAAGCCAGAGAGCTTGCATGATGCTGGCCCGTGTCTGTGTGTGCACACCCAGCAGACGAGCCAACCGTGGGTCCAGTTTGTACTGAGGAGGCTGAAAAAATATTTGGACAAAGTTGGTGGAAAGCAGTCCGACCACATTATACCACTGAAAATACAACTGTTTTGGTGTACACACACATACCTGGTGGTCGAGCATGAGCAGCAACGTGCATTTCACATTTACATCACCAGGCCTCTTGACCTGGAAACCATCTGTCTCCTGAGTGGTGGGCATTCTGTGCCACTGAACGATAAAAAAACCCAAAAAGATCATATTTTTACCTGTATCAAAGTTCATTCAAATAAGCCGCCCCCCTCTGCCCACTATTTACTCTTCCTTCATTCCCAGCCTACTTATGGCTTGTCTCTGTATACAGATAAAATACAGATAGTAGTTCTAATAGCAGACAAATACAAGCAAATGCTCCAGGATGATACTGGTTCAGTGCCAGTTTTATTAAATGATGCAATAACTAGCTTTCACCACAGTTATTTGTGTGACAAATATGACCTAAATTATATATATTATATTGATTCAAATGAATATACTATGGTTACAAACAGACTGGCTGGTTTAACTGTACTGGTTGGATTCATACACGATTTGCAGAAGGTTGTGGGACTAACACTGAAAGATATCTTCCTCCTCCCCCTTCTGTCAAACAAGCTCAGAAAGAATTGGTTCCAAAGTTTTACAGATTCCAGCTGAGCTCCCCTTTTTTACCATCACTGGTTATTCAACAGCAAAAAGCAGAACATTGTGGTGCTAATGTGTCTACAATTTCACAACTATTGCATCTAGTGCTCATGACGTTATATCATACCTCAACTAAGTGGTTGTCAGGTCCATAGAGCTCCTTATCAAGCTCTATCACCAGGCTCTTGAAGAAAGATGAGAACTTCCTCTTCTGCTTTCCAGGCTAAGAAGACAGTATAAAAGAGTGTGAAAAGAGAGTAAGAAGATTGCTATCTATGTCTACTTATTGTGCTGTGTCAGGCTGTGCAGCCGCATTGTTTAGCTCTGACCACACTGGGGGTGGTGAAGCACAAAAAAAGCCAGACAACTAGAAAAATCTGTTGCCCTGCACTCTCTCCCAGTCCTGTCAAAGTCCGTTTGCACAACATGACTCCTTTCACTCCTTCCCTCATACACTTCTTCTTTTTCTTTTACTCCATGCAAGACTCCTACGCATGCCTAAACCAATGAGGCACAGGAGAATATTTAACAGAAAAAAAATCCTCCTTTATGTGGCCCCAAATGACACAATGAGGAATAACTGATGGAGGGAGGAGAGGCATGTTGGTTCATGGTATGTAAGGGCCAGTGGTTTCAATTCCCTGTCTCAAGAGAGAACATGAGCTTGTGCGTGAGTGAATGTGTGCATGTGTGTGTTAGGAGATGTAGGGTGGAGTGGGGAAAGCTGTAAACACACATCTGGATGCATGGTCTGAGCCAAGGACACAGGCCAACGAGAGCTGAGTGACTGAAGTTTTCGAAAACACAACAACAGAGACAGAAATTCTTGGAGCCAGATCACACTGAGACAATTGTGAAACAGAGCAAGAAGATTCAGATGTAATGCCTTTGTTATTCACATACTTCCTCCAGAAGTTTGCCTTCCACTCTCAGCTCCCAAGAGGACACTTTCTCTGCCTCCTCGCCCTCAGGCTTACTGGGGGTGTATGTGTTAGAAATGTAGATCCTAAGCTTGCGTTTTTGCTGTGTCAGAGATAAAAAGCGGATACATTAGGAGTTTTTACAAAAGCAGTTGTTCAAACTAATAAATGTATCAGTCAAAACTATTTAACATTATAATTCTTAGGATGTTCATGAAATCAAACGGGTTTTCTATTATTCATATTCGTCTCCAACAGATATTCCATGTATTTACTTTATTTTTTTTTTCACTATATTAACTTTCAGTTAATGACAGAGCATGCCATTCCCACTCTGACATCTTCTTACGCACATGAGATTCAAAGGAAATGATTCATGTAGTGTTACTGTTTTAATTTAACTTGAATGTTGCCAAATCAACAGGCCTGAAAACTTCACTGAGTTCATAAAGCCTGAAAGACATATCCCAAAATTGCTTTTTATTATCTTTAAAGCTAACAATGCAACCATAAGACGTTACCATAATGGGTTTCTTGATGGCCTCCTGAATTTCCATGCGCTTTCGGGCAATGGTCTGATCCAGTTTTCTCTCAAAGGCCAGAAGGTCCATATAGGCCTGAGACTCTGGGACCAGGTCTCGGATCTGAAGAGCCAATGGAAGAATGTGTGTATTAAGGGACTACAGAGATCTATAATCAAACTAGATCGAGGAGTAAAAGAAAAACTTCTTACCCTCTGTGGGAGAACCTTGTCAGCCATTTTGCGTCTTTTTGGCCTAAATTACACAGAACATATTGCATAAAAATCTTTTTAAAAGAACTATACTGTTTTTTAAATCCAAAACAAATTGTCCATGTCTTTAAAATTTAGAGGATCCTTTGGCTCAAACTTGATCAGACGAGGATACACTGCACTGACAAAGTTGTCCTTTTCAAAGTATGACCTTCGTTAACCAATTTGCAAGAAAC
>OMLM01011801.1:65436-76417 GCA_900302695.1 Helostoma temminkii | reverse complement strand
ACCTTTCTTAACCAATTTGGAAGAAACTGCCACATACAAGATTAATAGAAAGACCTCATTCACTTTATCTGATTATAAATTATTTGTGAACATTTCATTGTATGATAACTAATTATTGACTGCTGCTATCTTTCCATTCACTTCCCCAAAGGTATAGCTCGGGCTCCCAATTATCATTTCTACTGACTGCATAAAGCCTGATTTGTTTCTTTTATTAAATTGCGTGGTTCCTGCTCATTAAGACTTAATTTAATTCCGAAGCTCTTTAAGGAGAATTTAGGATGTTGCTTCTGGGCTTGTGGCTCACTAATCCTCCAATACTGGGAATTTTGTTAAAAGATAAACCTTTAAACACAAGAGTTTCATTGTGAATAACAGTCAAAATGCTACCTCACATCATGGCTCACCACATGTAGGAGCGTGGTGCCACTGAGAAATCTGAAGTCAAAAATATCCACTCATGTCTACTGCTTTGAAAGCAAAGGTCAGTCATGAGATACTCCTGTTCTTGTGTCTGAGCGAACTGAGAATAGCAACTTGATAAACAGATTGCAGAGAGAAAAACATTTCCTCAAATGAAGAGCGGTGTTGTTTCAATGCTAATGAGCCACAATAAGCAAAGTTAGCCACGAAATTTTCATAACTGTGACAATCTTATTACCGTGGTGTTACGTATAAAAACAGCTGTCTTGGTAGATCAACCTCAACTTTATTCCTTCCTCCACTTTACACACACAGATACTTTACCCTCGTCTGAGGCCTCCACCCAGCACATCTTGTTGCTGTTGATGCTGATGAAGGAACCTCTTCCTGGAGGCATCCATGCTTGGAGGCCCCATGCCTGGCCGCATGGGAATGTTACCACCACCGTAAGATGGACCAGGTAATTGACCCCCCATTGACCCCATGGGGCCCCCGACTCTACTGGGTGGCATCCCTGGGCGCTGGAGAAAAAGACGGATCATTTTATGCTCATAAGTACTGAAAACACACTGTGTAGTAAACTGGTTTCTTTTTTTGAACATGGAAAAGTACAGTCATCCTTCCCTTATTAAAAAGATCAGTTTATCAAAATAAACACGTATGCAGATGGTGTAATTGTTTACGCATGTGTAATGTGTTTATGCTTTTCAGGTGAGATCAAATATCAAAATGGTATAAAGCTACACACATTTTACGTGCTTTAACGGAGGACAGAGATACAGTTTATTGAAGCACCAAGCTAAAATAATTATGTATCTAGGCTAACATGCTTGTGAATTTCATATATTTTTAATAAACTGTAGCTGTAAGTGCCCATCTGTACTGCTATCATAATCTGCATTTAAAACATGCTAGATAGTAAAAAAATTAAAGGAATAGTAATATAGAAAACAACAACTTTTCCATTTAGTAGTGCAAATCCTACCAAAGGTTGTTAATGTAGTTAGGAACACCGAATTTAATTTAAGAAAACATCTGAACCTGTTTGCCTTTAAGTGACAAGCATAAGACAGATGTAATAATGCACAAGTAAAGACCATGAAGCTGCAGGTGGTGGCAAAACTGTGATAATATCTGCAGGCTTGTCTCTGACAGATGGTGGTGATGATCAACTTACTTTTGTTTTCAGGCTAACAGACGGAGGCTAAGGGCAGCCACGTGATTTTCTCTTTCACACATGCACCAAACATGGTCCTATGACTATATATTTGATTGAATGTCTACATGTTTATGGCACACGGCTCACAACCGCTACAGACACCACATTTAAATGTTAAATTTAGCCAGTTTGTTGGCGGCAACAAGTTATTTCACCCCTCTTTCAAATGCGGAAGTGATGTCCACACCTTGATATTTAAGATTGATTATCTTTGGGGATCTCCAAGAGGTGACTAAGTTTAGCAGGACACTTTTATTTCACTTAGACCATAACTTGTGACTGAACTTATCCTAACAACATAACACACTTTAGGTAGCCACAGAAAAAAGAACTAAATATACGGCCCCTTACTAACTTTCTTCATTTAATACAGATAGACTCAACAGAAAACCCACCTGGGTGTACTGGGGAGCGTTGTTCATGCTCCGGGGGTAACCACCCGGAGGTTGCGGCATGCCTGGCATCCTCATGCCCGCTGCATGCCCAATATTCATGGGGCTCATACTGGGAGTCATCGGAGGACCCGTGTAGCCGCCTCTTGATGCCATCTTCTAAATCCACAAGTGGTTAAAAGTGACGGAAACTCATACAAGATTTCAGTATGAAAACACGTCCAGCAGGCTCCTGTAAGGCCGTCAGTGGTACAACTAGCTAACTACTGTTACTTTAGATGAGCTCTGGTTTGGTTTGACAGCAGGCGCACTGTCAACAAAAAGCTAGCTAATGTTAGCTCGTTTCCTACCGCTTCAAGTTCCGGGATTTGCTTCAACCTACAACTGCCTGGTTACTGGACACCAAGTGCTGGCTGCTGTTTGTCATCTCTCTCCCGTGTCCTGAAGTTGGAACATCGCTAACTAGCAGACATTTTACTGGGAAACTGATGAGAAACACGTTAACGCCAAACTGACAAAAGCAAAATCAAGTCTTGTAACTTAACAGCCTACACACAATGTTGGGTGCTGCCTTCACAGTTGTCGGGAATTTCGATGTTTCGCTTACTTGCACCAAACAGCAGTAAGCATGAATCAAAAGACACAAGATGACCACAAACCATGCAGCCTTGTCGTTTGTAAGCATTTTGTGAAATTAATTAGATTTTTCATCAATGCTGTGCTGTTTTATCTCCTTATTCGCGTGTTCCTCTGGGGTTGCTCTCCATCACTGGCCTTTCTCTGCAGACACTTCACATCTCCTTGTAGCTGTTTAGTGTCTCGTAGTTGCCATTTTGCTTATCTTGTATTTAGTTCATTACTCAAAAACTAATGCAAAGTAATTCATTGTTATAGACAGATTAAATAAATCATCACATATTAAACAATTAGTAAAAGTGGTTTAAGAAATATGATGTTACTTTGAAAAACACTATGGTGAGCTGCATTATAATACCAAACATACAACCGTCATTTGTATATTCAGATTTAAAATAAAATATGTTGGTTATTGTTGTCCCTTGATATTATTGTAATTAATTATAATGTCATTATGTATTATAACTTTTCAATTATGATGTGATGTTTATGTTAGGATAAAGATAATATAAATAAATGTGTAAATGAATACATTTCATATTGTCAATTTTAAACTGAAATTATGTTTTCATTTGTGTAAGATCGGTTCCTCAAAATATTTCCAGGTGCAAAAAAAGTATAAAGGTACACAGAAAAGGATGTGCTTATGTTTTCAGGATGACATAGGCCGGTACCAATACCAGGAATTATATTTATCTTCAGGGCTGGATTAACCTGTTAGGTCACATACAGGCAAAATCTTTACCCACGTATGCACCATTCTCCACCTGCCACACTCAATGCAGTGTATGTGCTCAGTGTATGTATCCTCAGATACAGGTTTTTAAACTACGGGCAAGATAGCAGATTGCAGCAACTTCCTTAATAATGCAGGAACTGTCTTAACTAATGTGTGGCAAACACTGTAGTGGACATTAGAGGACAGGAACCCAAGGATTAAGGCAGTTTCCTGCTTTGGTCAGGTGATAGTCCAGCCTTGTTCAGACCAAGATCATTAAAGAGTGTGCAGCCAGTATGAAAGATCTTTGATGCAAAGACCAGGCACAAAGAGTCCACTTTAATTTCCAACATGTCTGTGCTTGTTTTTCTAGTAGTCGGGATTGAACATAAACAGATGAGGGATGTGTGAGAACAAAGGCGCATGCGTTTCAACACCAGAATAGCTGTATGTAAATGTATGAACACATCTCACATTGATAACACGGGCAGTGTCTTATGGGTCATATTAGATGAAAATCTCTTCTGATATAGCTTGTATGCAGTAACACCAAGATTTCATTCATTTTCAAGGGCTTTTGCTCAGCCTCTTTGCCTGGACACATTCAACTGTAAGAGAACTCTAAAGTAGGATTTTAAGAAGTGCACATGAAGGCAGCATAACTGACTCCCCCCTGGCAGAACTCCATACCTTTCTTTCAAGAAACTCCAACTGTGCGAACTTTGTTCTGTTTACCATTTCAGTTTTCTAATGACCTAAAACCATTTACTTTTACTGCCCCACCCGGCAGACGTAGAACTAAAATTAAAAACCTAAAAAAGTTTCGGCCTCATCATTTGATCAACAGCGTCCCCTATTGGTTATCCGGTCGTAAAACATGTGCACAGTTCTTTATTTGTTCAATCAAACATCAATCAAAATAAAAAGGATATAACAAGACTATAAGACCAGTAACAAATCATTTATTATGCTAGACAGATGAAACAAACTGAGCCATGATAGCAGCAATTCAACTATTGGAATATTTACACTATCACACCAAGAATATACGTAACCCTTTACAATGTAAACACATGATACAAAGACATATTTGAGTGCTAGAAAACAAGCTGATCTATCCACTGAAAATTAAATGATGAACCTGCTTTCTGCAGCAAATACCTGCTTGTACAGTTTAGTTCATTTACTGAACATTTTCAGAAGTTTCCACAGGTGAATGACAAACAGAGTCGCTTCTTCTTCCACACACTGTAATTAACTGAAGAACCATGAAGGTGTATCAAAATAAAAGACAAACCATTAGTAATGATTGTCTTTGACATTATTTTGCAAAGAATGAGATTTGAGAAGGTGAGGCAATAGCAACACACCCACTGCCTAAACCTCTCTGTTCTTTAAGAAACAACATACAGTACTGTATGTGCACACTGCGACTCTTCACACAGCTGCCTCTGCTCGGCCACTGAATGAATCACACCAGAATCTACTTCCGTGCAATGAAATTGTCTTGGTGATATTCATTATTTTGGACTCCAGCAAAAATTAACTAAAGAAAAAAAATTGTATTGGTGCAATGATTTTTTTGAAAGAAGAAAAAAAAAAAATCAGTCAAGTATATAATGTGAGGTCTAGACTGCACCTACAATGTCAATGTCCATTGATTTCACAACATAAAGAACCAAAAGTGAAGTGTTATTGGTCTTCCCTGTGTGTGTATGTGCACACATGATGGTAAGAGAATGTGTGTATTTCTGAATGAGTGTGTTATTGAGGGAATGCCTCGTCTTTCATCAGCATGCGTGGGCTCTCCTGGTTGTCCATGCGACGTCTAGGACCCATCATACCTATAGAAATAAACACAGATCGTAGTTTATTTATTAATTCCACACAATTAATAATCATATTGATCCTATTAAGATATGCAAAGGTATGCAAGGAATCATGTAAAACCAGATCTAGGCATGAATTTAATGGATAGAAAATGGGTGCTAAATGTAAATAAGTACACTATAATGTTACACTAAACAGCATTTGCACTGCATGTTACATAAACTATCGTATAATATGTGATCGGTTGAAAGATATACGTGAACTTTTAGTAACCGAACCATGTGACATAAGACTTATGGCATCTAAATCTATGCGTAAGATTCGAAACTGACAGCAACAGTGAGAATAAATATCATGGAACATGGTTGTTTGTGTAACCACCAGCTTTTCTTTCTCTGCAAGTTTGGAGGACCAGCATGCAAAGAGGAAGAACGCAGTCTTAAATAGTTTTATTATGCAGATATCTTGTTTCCAAAAATATTTACTCTTTCAATTACAGTTACCATTTAATAACCTGAACCCCATCAGGTAGAGTTCATAGTTTTACTTACTGCTCTTATGTTTGAATGACTTGGATCTTCTAGGTGAGTTTGGATTCTGATGGGAGGAAAAAGAAAATGCATTTTGTTTGAGTTGACAAATCAATAACCAATAATTTATAGTAGTCTATGTTCTTATGTGCATAAATTAACAATGGGGATAAAAACAGAGCACTGCTCTGAAATACTGGTATGTTAAATGCTAATAAAAATAATTTACCTTATCAGATTTCCTTTTCTTGGCTGTAAAGGAGAAAGATTACATTTTAGGTTCCAACTTCATGGATCATGGTTCATGATAGTGATGAAAGTGTAAAACCAGCACATTACCTTTCTTTTCTGCCCCATAGGACCAGTCGTTATCATTGACATCGTCATTGTCCTCTTGGTCGCTCTCTGACTTGTTGTTGGTGTTGTTACCAGTCACTATTCTGTGGAAGAGGGAAAGCACGACACACAGAATGACTCAGCTTTACGCACTTCAAATAACACTGGATTTACCATATACCTCACCTATAGATATGCACAGAAGTACCAATATACATACAATTATAATACAATACAGTGAAAACATTTTGACAGCGATCTCTTAAAGTAAGATGGCCGACTGCTTTCCTCCCTCACCTTCGGTTAGCTATGCGACTGCTGTTGCGTCCCATTCCCAGGCATTTCTCCAGGTGTGGGGCAAAACGTGAGGCAGCGATGCTTCTGCTGCAGTTAGGACACACACACTCTTTGTTTTTCCACTGGTTGAACACCTGGCCAAACACGTCCAATCCTGGCTGGTCCACAATTTCTGGGTATTGAAATTAAGACTTTAAGCATGAACTGGCCGTAAAACTCAGAACAGTATGAGGCAGAATCACCTGAATAAATGCAATAAGGAGGTTTTATTGACATTAAGAACCAAGATGGAAATAAGTGTCCCACTTTGCTGTGATATACTTGACATACTGTTGGGCATAGCAGCAGTTTAGACAGATTCCATTTCCTGATTGCTCTATTGTCATTAAATAATCCATCTGTGTTTCACCCACATACTGAGTTATTTACCAAAGTCCCTCATGCTGTCTTGGTCCGTGTCATCCAGAAAAAAATAGCCCTGCTTGACAGCCCGGTGCACCTCGAAGCAAAGACCCAGGCATGCATCCTCCACCAGGTCAGACAGGATGTCCTGAGCTAGGCCCTGGCAGGCAAGGATCAGGAAACAGAAACACGTCAGGATACAGGTCTGCGTTAACAGTGTCTGCTTGTATCCAGCTGACGCGATGTCTGTTTGAAGCATTATTCCTGTGGCCTTGCTCTACTGTACCTCCAGCTTGCTGTTGTCCAGGCTGGACATTGAAACCTCCTCCATTTTCATTTGCCAGAACTACCAGATGAGCCGACGCTGCTGTGGTCATGCTGTAGCGCAGCAAGCATTGGCCAAAACAGGGCTGCGGCATGAGGGAAACACACAGTTAGCAGCACGGTGGCAATAAACCCAGTTAAAACAATGACTGTGACTGAGCGTTTGGTCAACACTGGATTGATGCAGATACTTACAACTTCACGTTGTGCGCAGCCAGAGAGTTACTTCCCACGTCTACAACCTAAGAATAACACAACACAATGTAACTTAGCGGTGGTTTAAGCAATAAGCAACACATCAACAGACTGAGCCCAGCACGAAGTTAACTTCATTTTCAAACACCAACTCTCGGTCCAACCACCGCAGTCTGCTGAAAGTGGCTTAGCATAAACCTGGCTGAAGAAAACAAAGAGCGTGGCTATGAATAGGTTGAGGGAATTGAAAATGCCAAGGTGGTTAAAAGAAGCGGTATCCTGCTCTTTAAACCACCAGGCCTACAGCACCTCCGAGGTAAACATGTGAAATGTAACAGACGAGGACGAGTAGATACAAACGAGGTAACACGTTGGTAGAAGTCAGTGGTTTTAGTGAAGAAATACATTTGCCTGAAACGAGGCTTGTCCACCGGGTCAATACTGCGGCTGCACTGCGGCTCTTCTCAACTATCCGAACACATGAATGAGGGAAAACTACTGTATCCTAACATGAAGCTTAACCAACGGGAATATTGCAATCGCAGACACTTACATTTATAATTGTGTTTATTTACCTATTTCGGCAGGCATCCATTTTTACATCAGAGAGATCAGACAGTAGCAATCGATCGCTACACGACTTTCCACCGAGCGCTTCCTCTGCTGCACAACCGAGGCTTCCCTCAACTCCAAGTGTGTTTACCATCGTGGCCAGCATGCGACTGCGTGTTAGCCCTACACGATTTAGGGTTAAAGTAGCCCTTTGTTTGGGTATTTGCAGTAATAATCACGGCAGATCATTATATTTTGATACCCTGGTGTGGTTTAAATTACATCACGCACTACAAAGTGAGTCATGTCTTCATAAAGCATGTTTATTAGAAGATACAAACAACAAAACAATAAATGCCTGAAAAGGCCTTTTCGTTTGTCGACACAAAAACAAGTTTGTAAACTGATAAATTATGATTTTGACCTAAACAAATACAAAAATTAAACAATCTGAGTGTCTACTAACACAAACCAAACCCCATGGTTGTGGCACTTTCTCTCTAAACTAAAATGTTTACACATATATCTCACAAAGGTCACTGTTGACAAGCAGAAGCGAAAAAATAAATTCACTTTATTTAAAAAGACACACGCTTGTCTTATGCCAAATAAAATACATTATTTTATAAGGATAATGGATCATAACCTAAGTTGCTGGATTATGTAATAACTCAGGAAAGGTAAAAATGTTGGTAGGTTTTCAGTGGCTCACTCTATGTGTTAATATCATGATTTAATGGTGACTATACTCAAAATTACAATTCATCATGTAACCATAAACTAAATATCACATTGTAGGAAGTCCAAGGGCGTTTTAGGTTCTGGAGTCCAGACTTGATTGTCTCACAATAAGAGTACAAGCAATGGCAACCAGTCAAAACGGCCACGCTTTAAGATCTAAAAACCAGAACGCAGCCCTGAACTTAACTTCAATACAACTCAAATGCGATGTCTCCCTCTTCTTCTTCTTCTTCTTCTTCTTCTACTTCCTCCTGCAAATCAGTGGTTGATATTTATAAAATCTGACGCAGTTTTATTAAATTAGCAATTAGTAAATTAACAGCAAATGTAAAAACTTTGTTTGTTTTTTTTACCTTGTTGCCGTCCAAACTGTCCTCTTCTTCCTCACTGCTGCTGATATTAATGGCTTCATCTTCTGAATCCTGTGTGTGATGACAAATGTTGATTGAACATTTGTGCTTGTACTCTCAGACAGCTCTGCAGACGGTCATATCACGAATGTGTGGTTAAGAGTGTCTTTCATCGTGTGTTGTATCAACATTTCATCTTACCGATGGTCTGTATGTGACGTATGCATCTTCTCTCTCACAGGTCTTTTTTGTCTGATTGGCATCAAGGTACTGACATTTCTGTGAAGATGAGTACATTATCAGTGAAAGAAAAGCACATTGGAAAAAAAAAGCTTACAATTTGCATAAGCTCTTACACTGTGGTTTTGTATTCGATAGTCCTTCTGTTGTGCTGCTGTCAACGTCTGAAGAATGTGAGATGTGACATGTTTAAAATCTCCAGTGTGAAGGTCGAAAACTGACTCGATTTACAAAAATGAATATTTATACCTTAAACCACTTCTGCAGCTCCACTGAATATTTTCTAAATTGTTTATCTAGTTGCTGTTTGTAGCGTTGCTTCTCTTTTATAGAAAGGTCTCGCCACATTACGTTGACCTTGATTAAGCGCTCACTCGCATTTGGAAATTCCTCCCTCAGAAGTTGCATTTGTTTTTTGCAGAAAATCACATTACTGCTTCTGTGGGTAAAGAAGACTGCAGTTAAAGGTTTGTCTTCATATAGATAACTGAAGACTGGATTGCTGCACATTTTAATCAATCCTAGTATTCTGGAAAACAAATGTTTGGTATTGCTTACCGAGATGGCATCTTGGGCTCACCAGGAAATGTCTTTACATGGTGCTATGCAATAATCATAAAAAGTAAAGATCAGGACAGTGTACAAGATGCTATTTTTATGAGGCATAGTGAAAAGTAAAACTTCTTGAAGACGTGAATAAACATGAGCAAAATGGTTTAATCAAGTTAATGGTTCTCCAATTATCTAAAAACTGTCAGCAGAATCATATGATCAAATATCTCATTAACATTATAACACAATGAGAAGTGACTCATTAAAAATGTGTTCTCTTAACTACACAATTTGCACAAGATAGTAAGTTACTACTCACCTTATGCACTTTTGGTCTTCTAAGGCCGTTCTCAGTTAGGATCTGCTGCTGCTGCTTTTCGCTGAAAGTCTAATAAACATACAAACGTTACAGAAAATCGCCACCAGTTCGTTGCCGCAACTGTACTTTTCTAAATTACTTACGTTTAGATATTTACACAGCTCAGTTGCATACTTTCCCTTCAACTGAAAGAAATAAAGTAATACATCAGCTCTTTATCACATTAGTGTTTGCAGGATCTTGTATACATTATGACACAACGTGTATGTGTTCATACCTCATTGCAACGGAGACTGTAATCGCCCCTTTGACGCTCTGTCAAAGCTCGCCAGCGCTGGGCCCACACACTCACGTAGCTGCTGCATGAAACACCAGCCATGGATGACAGTTGCTCCTTACAGAATAGTTGGTAGCCATTCCTAAAGACACAAAAAACCCAACACACTCAGTGAATTAATAATTTGCAAAAGTAAATGTTTGCAGTTGATATGTTGATTGTGATATTATGATGTGATGATTGTTAAAACTGAACATCAGATGTTAATGTCAGCCTTTGTTATCTTAAACCATTAGCTAGTCAATTAGTATCAACAACGTTTTATCAATAACGGTGCTTTTACACAAATTTAATAAATGGAATGTGATGATTTTATCGTTACAAACTTTATGTTTACTTTTGTTCTTCTCATTGGTCATAATAGTTCAAGCCCTGACGCATACAGCTCTTGGTTCTAGACCAGCCTCTTCTAGACCAGGCAGAGAGCCAGAGGCACCAACTTTCTTTGGCTGTCGGAACACGAAGAACTCCTTTGAAATTAAGCACTGGAGCTGGCTTTGAGATGGGGTGTGTGTGTGTGTGTGTGTGTGTGTGTGTGTGTGTGTGAGAGAGAGAGAGAGAGAGAGAGAGAGAGAGTGTGTGTGTTCG
>OMLM01011801.1:50839-63355 GCA_900302695.1 Helostoma temminkii | reverse complement strand
TTCAAGTATACTATTAGTATACTTCTTTTAAACAAAAATAAATAAATAATATGCAAGTATACTTCAGTTTACTTTTTATGTACTTATCAGAGGTATACTAGACAAAGTTGTATTTAAGCATACTTGCTGTAAATATATATAGGAACGTCTTAGTATACTTAGCATATACTTATACTCAAGAATACTGACAAATATATAGAAATACCCAGCATGCCTTTCAGTAGTTTAACTTAACTATAAACAAAAAGCTATTAAGGTTATAAATTAATAATATGTCACATATTGTTTTGTAAAATTATGTTTTGCCTTTTAAAGAGACTAAGTATGGTTGGTAATTAATTGTTGCATTATAAACTTATAACCTTAGTAAGAAGGGTGAGCCGTCATGGAAGCTGCCTCCCAGTAACTTAAGCTAATAAAGTATTACGGAGATGTTATGTTTTACATATATGTGCTTTATTTCATGAACATGGGGGAAAATCATACTGCAGCGAAACAACAAATAACAAATATTTAACAACTATTGAAAAGTGCACTTTAATAAAGGGAGAGGGAGGATAAAGTATATTTTAGGAGCATATTGTGATAGTCTAGTGAGTATACTGTTATTATGTCACTAGTAAACTAACAGTATATATAAAACTTTATTTGTAGTATATTTCAAATATACTTTTATAAACTAAAAAATGGGACAAATTAGTCCCAAGAAGTACTACAAGAAGTATACTTGTTAAATATACTTGAACTTTACTTAAGTATACTTGAAGAAATAGACTTTCGATATACTTTTTTTTCATAAGCCCAAGTATCTACAAAATGTTATGAAGCTATTTATCTGTTCAGATTTCTATTTGTGTGGAAGATATTTGAGTTAATGGGTAGTTGATTAACTTTGCAGTTATTTATTTGAATTAGTTAGTTAGTTAACATCAGATATGATAGCAATCAATCAATCAGTCATTCAGTAACAACTTTAGTGTGTGCTCACACCTAAGGTATTTTTTCTAAGTTCTCTATGCTGAGAGCTGAAGGTAGAAAAGAGTGTTTGTATCTGCTGGTTCTGGCTCGTGGCTGCCTAAAGAGAGAGTCAGAAAGCAGCACATTAAGCTCTGAGGAGATGGAAGCAGACACGATGGACTGTACTTCATTCAATAGCTGCTTCTTACAGAGATCGGACATGATTTTACTGCTAACTTCATCTACTTTTATTGATAATTTTCTGTGTAACAGAGAGAGCAAAACAGACAGATAAAAGAAAATGTAAGGACACTTTCAATGAAAGCTCTGTAAAACAATAATTACCTGCATAGAGTTAAATGGAACACAACCAAACTTTGATAAACAATATCATATTTTAATAATTTAATCAGATTTTTCCTTACCCTTACCAAAGCCAACGACACATAATGAAATAAATGTGATGTGCTTTGGGAGGTAGCTTTTATTATTTCTAGAGAACTCATGAGAAGACAACATCATAGCACACAGAATACATTTTAACAGCTCACACAAATTCTACATTTTCTCTTTCTCGGTACTATTGTACAGTGTGTGCTTTAGCATTGTTATAAGTTTGTTCATTCTTGTTAAAATACCTAGATTCTGTTTGCATTGTTGCCTTAAACAAATTACTTAATCTTTAACAGGATTTTACTCCCATCAAGAAAATTAATATATTAATAACTTAAGTGCAACATGATACATTACATTCAGTGTGTAATTACTTGGAAAAATATACAATGTTTGGCTACAGTACACTACAGTATTATCCATTCAGCCTTCAATGTGTCTGTATATTCAGGAATGCTTTAAAAAGCATTTGGATTTTTGTGTGTCTGTATTTGTAAAAAAAACAAAAAAACAAAAAAAACCAAAACAAAACGTATACGAATATTTCCTGCCTTAGTAGTTACCTGAGTTTTTGTGGAAAACACTCCAGGAATGCTCAACCAAGGCATTTTTTAAACATATATCAGTGTTGTCCGGATTGGCACAAATAGAATCTTTATTTCCATTTTAATGAAAAAAAAAAACAAAAGTGACACTCAAAACACTGTTGTGCTGAGTGGTAGATGAAACATTGACTTGAGGCACATAAAAATAAATATCTTTTTGTTAAAATAAAATATTGCTGGAAGTAGTAATGGAAGTCATCTACAATGGCATTTGAGATTCACAGTATACGTCCTGCCCTGGCTCCTCCTCAAAGGTCACTTTAGCATCGTCAGCATCCAACTGAAACAAACATACAGAAAAATAAGTACACTGGGATTCACAGAGCAAATACTGTATCATACACATCTATTCTGTACAATATTTCAGGCTCAGTTGTCTTTCTGTTAGTGACTACTGCTTACATCTCCATTTTACATTCTGTATTTATTAGAATGGCAAGTGACCACTTACACATTTCATTTCTATTTCAGTGAAGAGACGTCCTGTCATAAATATGCGTAGGGGGATGGTGAGGATGATAACAAATGGAAGTGCGAGGGATGCTGGACTGGACTTCACGATCCAGAGTAGTGCAAGGCACACTACCTGGATCACTGTGAACAAGTGCATTTGTCCTGTGCTCACCTGTACCCAAGATATACAAAAACACTTGGTAAACAAACAGTTGCACACACAGAACAACATCCTTCTGTTGGTCTGTCCACAACCTCCGTCCGGACTGCAATATTTAAGGAACTACGTCTTCTGTGTAGACATGAAAAGTTGAACGTTTATGGTACCAGATGATGAAATCTACTGACTTGTATTTATTCATGTTTCCCCTACAACATGATATAATGTTTTGGTCTTTTAGAAGTATTTGCATGAGAAATTAATTATTTATAACTTTAAATCATGATACTGACTTAACATTACATGAAGTGTAACTTCATTCATTGATTTAACCTATGAGTGACGGTAAAAAGCATCTAACTCTGTAATCCTGCTAAAGTTGGCACCATGAACGAGTTATTGTGTAATCATGAGGGTCTTACTCTGGTAGCATAGGGTTCATCAGGGTGGTATTTCTTTGGGATGAACAGAAGCAGGACACGATCCCACAGCTGGATGCCATTTAGTGATGTGACTCCCATGTAGAGAAAGATTCCAAACAAGGCTGACATGGGAATCAACTTTAGGATTGGCTCCATCAAAATTGACAGACCTTGAAACAAATAGATATTCAGATAAATTAAAGTACCGGTTGACTGATGTCTGATATAAATCTATCTAAAAATATTCTCATCCTTACATAGCTAGTTTTACTATTGCTATTTTACTATTTACTATAGTACTTACCAACCAATAATGCCACCAGAATACCACTGATCCTCTGTTCCATCACCTTCTCAATCTCAGGTTTTGGTCCTTTGGTCATGACAGTGAGGGCATTGGCATGGGTGACAGACCGCACAGTAGCAGCACTGAGCCATGGCACACCGAATAGCGCACCGAGACCTCCCATCCCGACTAAAACCAGCAAGTCAAAGTGAAACCCAGAGCCTTTGACCATCTTCCTCTCAGGTTTACTCACAATCAGACTGTACGGGGATACAACATTTGAATCAACTTTTGCTAAGAGACAGGAAATATAATGTTTTCTGAGGTTGGTTTCAGTGAATGATTTTTCAGTTGAGATGTAACAACTCACGTTGTGATTTGAGACTCTAGGAAGATGAGAATGAAGACAAGCACAGCTGGGATGCAGCATGCAAACATCACCCACACAGGGAAAGGCTTGTGTTCTCCAAAAGGGTTGATGAACCAGCCTCTTTTGGCTGGGTTGGACACCATCAGACCTTTGGGAACCACAAGTTTCTGAAAACAGAGTTAAACAACACAAATAAGTCCTACTTTTCAATCACATCTGCTTACACAGATTTTTAATTAACAGATTTAATGAATTCAGCAGTTAAACATGACTTAGAAGTCAATGAGCATGGACCAACCTGAGTGTAGGTATCCTCAATGTTATAGTCCACAATAATCATGAGGAAAATGGCAATAGGCACACCAAAGTCACCTATCAAACGTCTGATCTGGTAAGTACAAAAAAAATCAGTTAAAACTAAGTTATAAAGGTAGTAGTTAAAAACATTTGCAGTTGACAAAAACTAAAAAAAAACCAAACTTAATTTCACTTACCTTTCCAGGAAGAAATTTCCCATTTTTGAACTGGCGCAAGAAAAATGCAATGAAGAAACAGCTGAACATGAGGCACATAGAGAGCAGGGCTGTGTTGGGGTAAGGCGGTTTAATTGTGTTGACAATAATGGATGAGTTGCCAGTGGCATTGTCATAGATGACTGTCTCTTCCATCCTTGGGAGCCAGGGATTTTCTAGTGTTGCATTCAGATAATCATAATTTAGAATGAGTGGATGCTCCTTGAAGATCTAGAAGGAAGTAAAGATAATAGATGAAGACAAATTAGCACATGGCTGTGTGAATCACAGAAATCTACATTAAATGAAATGTGTGAAATGGATGATAATGGTTTACCCTAATTAGCTTGGAAAAAGTTTCGTAGATGAAGATGAGGGAGATGAGGATGGAGAATATTTCCTGAGTAAAGCGTGAGATGAAACGCACCAGGAAACTGCCCTCACAGGCAACAATGATCACCACAATGATGATGAGCCACACTCCAACCCACACTCTTCCAACTATATACTCAATGTCCTGGGACTTGCAGAACTAAATGAAGGAAAGTGGGGATGAGTTGACCTAGTAGAGTAGACCTTGATATTCAAAACTTTAGTATGCATTACTAAACTGTCATAAACATTAATTTCAGTGGGATGATATGGATAAGAGACTAAACTCTACTCTGCTGAAGTGATTCAGAGTTAACTTACAGAAAAAAAAGCCTCCTCAAAAACTAACAAAGGACCAGAGAAACCAATGACCAGGACGGGCTGAGCAGCAACAATGCAGAAGATGATTCCCTGGACACAGGTGGAGATGAGAAGCTCTGGAACGCCCATCATGTTGTCCACCTTATCAGCTGAAGTAGTGGAAAACATGACAGAAAAGCATTACTATGGAATTTGTGACACACAACAGATATACCATATGTCATTGAAATGTACACACATACCCAGTAGTCCACCAAAGGTGATAGCAGGAGACAGAGCAGCGAAGTAGATGAAGATGACAGCAGCAATGACCTGGGCGTTGAGAGCATCTGTGATGTCACTCTTGTAGTACTTGTAGCGTCTCTTGATGTCTCGAATCATCCCACCAAATGGTCGACCAGTACGAACCAGGGGGTCTTCAGGTGGCGGCCCAGAGGCAATGGAAACTGGGTGAAAATAGTTTAAATCGAATGTGAATACTACAAATGATGAGTTTGTTCCAGCAAATAACTGACCTCTTTATGTGTCTTTATTGTATAAAATGTAATGTTAACCATGATTAATTCAGTAGTTATGACATTATGAGAGTTATGATAGGGCTCACCCCTGCGAGGTTTGGAGTCCATGCAGCGTTTGGGCTCAGAGGACTGGAACCTGTCCTGCAGTAGTTTCTTCTGAAAACTGATGATGGAGTTGAGCATTGCTTCGTTCTGGATCTCAGTAGGTGGGATGACAATACTGCAGTCCATGAAGTCGGCTACAGCGTCCATTAGTTCTCTGGGGTTCTTTGCCTGCAAAGCTGCCTGATTGAACACCTGGGATGCAGAGAATGGATGAAGAAGAACAGAAGTTCAGATTATCAGTAACTTCAGTGCAGCAAGAAAATTCTGTTATGTTATGTTAAAGTATTATTGCAACATTTTCTACGCACATCTTAAACTTGGACTTACTGATCTTAACTCCTCCACAAACAGAGTTTCACAGACTCAACATATTGTAAAGCTATTTAGTGTCCTGTTAATGTATCACTGCTCACATGCTACAGTCTATAGAAAGTGTCAGTTGACTTACTTTATCAGCCATTAGGGCTGCCATAGCACGACCAGTCTCATGGTAGCACATGTCAGTCATGCTGGGGCCGACCAGAACAAAGACAAAACGCACAGGCAAAGGGGCTTCTAAGGCTGAGTCAAGGACCACTGCTTCTTTCAGACGCACAAACACAACTGTGGGCCTCTCCAAGAAGTCCAAGGCTCCTGGTCCGCAGACCAAAAGATATATTGTAATCTCAAATCGAGTAGTACATATGCATAGATTTGATGTACATGCAAACACATGAACAAATACACACAGTGACTCACCTACTAGCACCATAGATGCCTCAACGTGGTCAGATTCATCTTTCTGAAGAAACACAATGAATAGATCAGGAAAGCAAACCTCAGATTTTCACATCTCCATCATTATCTCCATATACTTAGAAAATTCTTTCACAGTAGTGTTGATCATCTATTTAAATGCAAAATGTGAATTTGAAGCATTAAGGCTACTACAGCTGTGTGCAAATACTTACTTTAGTATAATGTTTGCAAACATCATACAATCCACCATGCAGATAAATAAAACAATATGTCCAGAAATTTAAAAAGGTTATTAGTCCAGTTAGAGCAATGGATGTCAAGACAAAAAAATGTGAATTTAAGCCTCCGAAGAAATCCCAGAACAGTCTTCACTAGCTCCTTCACTCCTCTGACTGACTCTTTAAATAGTCTGACACCAAGAGTCATTTTAACTGACACCTTCATTATCATGTTATCAGATAATGTCATTAGCAATGATACATTCATATAGATGATCACATCAGTGCAGGAACTTGCCTTTTCCTTGACTGAAAACTTCTGAAGATCAATCCCATCAGTCAGGGGTTGTCTCTCTGGGTCATCTGATTGACTGGAGGAAGAAAAACCACATGTCATTGGCTGTTTTGTGTTTGATAGCGTCCTGTACAGGTGAGAGGAGTTTGTGTATGCATTCACCTGACTGAACAAACATTTGACAAAATAGATGATTACATAATCACCTACTTCACAATAGATTGTTGTGGGATAATTGGGTGAATGTGGACAGAAAAGACAAGACTAGAGTAGCAGCTACTATTCATGGTAAACTTGCTAAGAGTTAGATGCAAACGCTGACACTACCTTTGAGGTTGTATGGTAAAATTCACACTACAACTTGCAGGCATGTTAGCATTAACGCCAGAAACAAGGAAAACAGCCAGGCAACAGGGTATGTATATATCTCAGCCCTCAGCCCTGATGTTTCAGCGGGTTACTGGATCAACTACCACGCTGCTTTGTATAAAGGAGATACTGGTTGGTAGATTTTGTAACCTCTGAACCACTTCCTGGTTTCCCGTATTTATGCTAAGCTAAGCTAAAATACTTCTGATTATTTATTATTAATTTTTGATATTTTTGTGGCTACAATGTGACATAAAAGTTCAGCCATCAAAAGGGCAACATAAAACCATTATTGGCCTGCTTACAAATTTATAGCTCAAAGAAAAAGCTTGAATTAATACAGATATTATTGAACTGGTTTATTGAACACAATTGCAAGAATCCAGAAATGGTACGTGTTGGATGTTTTATTGTGACCTGATCTTGAGTGAGAATGAGTGAAAGGTAACTACAGTACACACTGATCTGTTAAGCAGGTGTGGTTTGTCAGATAGTGTTTCTTTCCCAAGTTTAATTCCCACAATAGCTATGTGCTGTGATCACCCTTCACTGAGCAAGATGTTGAAGTCTTCTCTTCTCACTTGTGTGTGCTTTCTGAGTAACTGTTAGGAGATGTCTTGGAGGATACCTGCAGGTTTGGAGCAGACACTTTAGTACCCCTTCTTGATCTCCAGGCCTGATTTCCTTCTTGTTAACCATCTCTTTCACCATTTTCTCAGCAATGGTGGCCAGGGTCTTCTCCTCACAGTCAAAAATTATTACACCTTGAAAAAAGAATGTATGTATGCATATGTATGTATGTATCAATAGTAAAAGTTATGCAGAATGAAAAATAAAAGGAAAAAGAAAAAGAAAATATACAGTACGTGAATATACTGTCTATACTGTTTATTAGTATTATTATTAATACATTTTTATTTTTAAACAGATTTTGCATCTGACCTGTGCTCATGGCTCTTCTGAGCTGGATGAGGCTCTTGAAGGTGAGATAGGAGATTTGTGAAGATGCCCACACCCCAGCCTGAGTGTCGAAGCTCTGTTCGTAGCCCACCCATCGCCCCGTCTCCTGCCAGTAGGTCTCCTGCTTCTGGTCCTTCATTAGCTCCTTCTGCTCTACTACGTTCTTAAGGCACAGAGAGACACAGAGTTAAAGAGCAGTTGATAAAAAATGGTACACAGGCACAAGAAAGTAAAGATTTGGACAGGGCAGGTAGACGCACCTCCTGTGTACACGTGGGGCACAACTGTGGTACAATTTTTGTATTTTTGCAAACAATTACAGGAAGACACACAATAATTTTACATCTTACATCTGCAAAAATATGTACTTGTATGTACATTCATAGATATTTTTCTTTATGAGTTTTTATTTTTTTTATTTATTTTTTTATTACCTTTGCTGCAGCTGAACACTAATGAAATTATGCAATGATAGTAGTACTGAAAAAAATGCAAACATTTATACATACATATATAATAATAATAATAATAAGCTAGAATAATAAAAAGTGCTAAAAATATACATACATATATACATATACATAATATAAAAAAAAAAACCTGAGTAGTAAAGTGAATTTTAAAATGTGACTTTAAAGATATTGACATTTATTTGTTTCTCAACTAATGATTTCATACATTTCACTGAATGAATTTGAAAACCTAAACCTAAAGTTTGTTTTGTTCATCTGCTTGGAGGTGAAGTGAGCAGAGTTGTGATTTTTAGCGCCTATGATCCATAAGAGAAATACCATCTTCTCAGAGCAGGATCAGGATCAAATCACATTCATGCTACATGATATTTCGGGTGTTGTTTTTTCACTGCAGCAATGTGAGGTATCACATTAAAGCTATAGTTGTGGATATGGATCATGCTAATGTGAAAAGGTGATGTCCAGGTATGTCTACAATAAATATATGTTGGTCTTCCTGTGTCAACAACCAGCAGGTTCCAGGTTCTGGGCCACTGCTACTGTAGTTTCCGATGTGGACATTACTTATCCTGGACATGTTTAGACTGTCAATATATGTCTGGAGCTGGCATATAGTATTTATGTGTGTGTGTTCCCCTTACCTGGTACTCTGCACTGGAATAGGCGTTGGTATTACTGTTCAGTGCAGCTGGAACAGACAGAGTGGGCCCAGTTAAAACATTTTCACACATGGGTCATTTTAAAGTTTGAATACATACAGTATCTGTGTTTTGGTGGGATTCACCAGTTTAGAATTAAAGAGCTTCCTCTTTACTTAGAGCTTTGTAAGAAATGTTTTAAAATGACATAGTTGTATAAAAAACATGGATTAAGGCTGTATTTCGTCAATTAATTCAGTTTTATGTTAGGTATTTGCAGATTAGACCAGAGCACTGCAGTTGTCTGTGATAACAGTATGATTTATTTCCAAAACACAGCTGAGCAAAAGGGTGGAGAATTCAGATTAGACCATCTGTATGTGTGTTACAAGTACTGTGCACACACAAGTCCAGCATGCACACACCGGTGCATATGTCTATATAGTGTCTATCTGACAATGAGGAATGTCACATATATTTGACACTATTGCAAAATTATGTTCTGCAGTAGGATTGTAGATAAATAATAGTTGTAAGCAAATTCTGGTACAATATATATCAAATGATGAAAGTTGTGTTTGGTAGTGTACAGAGTCCAGTACAAACATAATTAGCAAAATAGAAAAATAATAATTCAAATTATATTTTATCATGCATACATTTATTTATTTATTTATTTATACTGTAGGTGTACAGGTTTCATTCCTTAAAGAAGGTAAGGCTCACAATTTTTGCCGTAAAACAACAGTCAGGTGCATATATGAACACTGAAGTAGTGTTTGCTAACTAGTAACAGCAAGCTCTACCTATCCTTCTGTAACCACAGAACAGAGAGAGATTCACAATGTGTTACTGTATGTGTAAAGCTTTATTCAAATGTAAATTTGAAACTAAAATGAGGTTACAACTGCCTACGTTAATCTAATCAATTATAGTCCACCATTTTCTGTGTCCCTGAGCAGTGATGTTGAGTTTCAGTGGAAGGATGGAGAAAATACTACAGCCTAAGGGGAAATCTATTTAATGTGACTGGTTTAGGCTTTTTGTTTTGTTTTGTATCCCCGTCATTTACATCTGGAGGAATCTCTTAAAGACCTGGATTAACAGAAACAATTACAGCAAATAAAACGTGTCGGTGTTCACATGGGCACCTGGTTGTTGTTTTGTGAAGGGTGAACCCTTCAGAAAGCATGACTTTGCACAAAAAATGCATGCATATTTAAACCACACTGCATTGTGTTTTTTTTTTACTAAATGAAACAGTTATTTTAACTATCTTGAAGTTTTACATTTGCACTTTTAATTAAAGTAATTCAAAGTGGACATGCTGTGTAAAACACTTTTCATCATTATGAATACATGAATGCATGCATGTTTTTTGTGTAAATCTAACCATAAAGTCTTGCATTGAAGGGCCGACTGCATCTTTCCAAGAAGTGCCCTGTACCCATATTTTTCATGTTACAAATGTACATTTTAACTTGTATTGTTGCACAAATACTATTCATAACTGTAGCAGAAAAGGTGACACTTACCTCCTGCATGCAGTGACCAAAACCCAACAGCAGTGACAAGTGACTGACCCCAGAATGGCAAAAAAGCGTGACTTTATAAACACCACCTCTTTAAAGCTGACTCTATGTGTATGTGTGGGTGCATGCTGCCTGATAATAGGTGGGACTAATGCATGCAAGCACACACACATGGATACGCACATTCTAATCCTCTCTGAGACACGCGTCCTACAGAGCAATGTGTTCTGATCTCACCCATAATATTGATAGTAAATACAGTGAGTTGATATGTGCAGTAAACCACTGTGTCACACTGTCATTATCCAACCATCTTATCATACTTAATGTCTGTGTTTGGAGGATAACAAAGGCTTGGGTTACAGTGGAGGGACTGCCTGCTCACCTTCAACTCCATCACTGGAGACAGAGGGACTTTGGTTGAAGTCCGTTTCCAACCTCTCACCCTCGTTTTCATTCATGGTGTTCAACTTCTCATATCTGTCTATTTCCCGAGATTGAGACCTGCAACATGAAAAGAAAGAAGGAGCTAGCTTTTCAGATTTGGTTAGTTAGTTAGTAGTTACTACTAGTAGTTAGTAGTGTGAAGTTTGTCACTGATGGAAAAAAAGCAGCGGTGAGGTGATTTACCCTCTGGTGGGGATGTAAATGAAGCCCTCCTGCTCACTGTCGCTCTGTTAGGTTGAAAAACAAACACACACACACAATTAACCACATTTTTCTTCCTCTGGTGACGGTGGTTGGTTCATTCCTTAAAGAAATATTCCATAAATGTAGTATTGCACATTCATGGTGTAGATTTAACAAATAATAGTGAAAATAGAAGCAGCTGAGGCTGAGACATCCTTAGATGCTGAAACCCACTTTACCCATAATGCACCTTCCATTAGATTTAAGTGTATGCTGTTCACCTGGCGTAAAAGGCTCTGCTAGGTATTGGAGTGGTACAAAAAAGAAGAGCTTCTGCACCATTTAACAACATTAAATACACTCACAAGCTTGTGTCCATAAATTATCCCAAGGATAAAAGGCATTGTAAACTCATCTTTATTTTTTTAACAAAAAGTTTATAGCCTAGACACTAAAACAACACCCAGAATTGTTTTATAGCTCAAAATATAACAAATTGATTAAGAAAATAAATCAATAAAAACAACAACACAAATAACTTAGAGTATGCTGTCTCTTGACACTGGGCCCCCACCCCACCTGAAAACTGCCCTCATCATTCGCCGCAGTCTCAGTTAGTAATTTAACCTTTTTGTTTAAAGTTGTTGTCAGGCACAAATTGAAAACTATAACCCCAGTAATTTTCTGTTTTTAACTTCTCTTGAGTTTACAATATACTTATTGAGGGCTATACAGTGCAACTTTATGTCTAAAATGCCTTTATAGATGCAAAACTTTAAAAAGATCTCTGTCTGGTTTTCTCACTTACGGTCCCAAGCTCCGGATCAGAGGCCATTGTATCCCAAACCCTCCACTGTATCTCCTGTTGATAAGTCAACAGTAATGTTAATTACCTGTAACACATAGTGGCAAGTCAAACAGTCAACAAACGCTGTATGTTTCACTGTGACATTTCTCGGTTCTCAATCACAGTTTACTGTTTAGGGAAGCTTTAACACACTATTTTCTAATATTTCTATTATTGCAATATATCTACTAATATATGGTATGGTGGTATGGTATAGACATTTTATATGAGATTATTTGTTACCTGCATAATCTGCTTAGACATTTTTACAGTTACAGTTTAATTTACCAAAGAACAGTAAAAGTAGAAATGCAAAATCAGTAGTATTTACTTGTCCGTATC
>OMLM01011801.1:10502-48335 GCA_900302695.1 Helostoma temminkii | reverse complement strand
CATAACACTTGTAACTAAAATATAAAGTATTTATTAACCATTGTTTTAAACATAAAGTATTTTAGTGGTGTCCAGGGATTTGAATCTGTACATACAAACATAAATTTAACACACACAATATTAGTTGAGGTGTTTGTAAAAAAAAAAAAAAGTATGGTTATTGACAAAAGGCAAATACATATGATGCAAAAACAGATGTATCCTTTTAGACAACACAGTCTGTAATAGTTAACAGAACTATTCCTAATCTACTGTATGTCTTTGAATAAAAAGTAGTTTCTTTCTCTGAAGAGTTTTGACCTCTCCAGGAAGACACTCAGCAGGGGGCAGCATTGTATCAGTCACAGCAGCAGCAGCAGCAGCAGCAGCAGCAACAACAGCAGCAGCAACAACAGCAACAGCAGTGATTACATCTATGAGAAAGATGTGTCTTTGATTTATTATAAGTTTCATTATTAACCAACAATAATTATTTAGGTGGAAGTTTGAACATGAACAATCTACCATGGATTTGTGAGGCATTATGAAATAAAGATTTCATTTCCTCTTTTTGTCTTGAAATGCTTACTAACCAAACCAACATCCTCAATTAAAGTAGCTAAGAAAAGCCACATTTTTGAGGAGAAAAGTCAACTACACAAGAATATAAAGTCAAAATATTTACTGCACTGTACTTCTAAGATATGTTGCCAGACTGAATTGTGCCGGTGAGAATTTGAAACATAGGGAGTTTTGGAAGTATGTCCTTTGGTCTGATGAGACCAAAGCTGAGCCATTAGGGCACATGGATGCTGCTTTTGTTTGGTGACACCTTCAACCCTGTCCCACAGTTAAACATGGTGGTAGGAGCATAATGTTGTGGAGCTATTGCAGCTTCATGCACAGGTAACCTTATTTGTGTCCATGGGCTCATATAGAAAGAAAACTATGTTGACATTTTGAAGATAAAGAAAGCTTTAGGATTTAGGTGCCTTCTGGGTCTTCCAGCAACACAATAACTCAAAGCATATGCCCAAGGTCTTTGAAAAAAACATTTTGAAGGACACCAGAATCAATCATGGAGTCATGTAGAGGCCCTCTTAAAGCCCAGATCTCCTCAATCCTATTGAGAGCAAGAGCTCGAGGTTGATATCTGAGCTGGTAAACTATGGAATTTGGATGAGCAGGAAAAGTTTGTCATGGAATAAAATCCCTCAAGAGACATTAACTACCTAGCTAGGAACCATAAGAGGTTGGTTTTAGATGTGGGTCGGAAAGGTTATACTATTATACTATTATACTATTAATTAAGAAAGGCTAGTCATTTTGTCGTTGTCATTTCTTGTTTATTTTGTTTCAATTCAGCTCATCAGCAAAAAATCTTAAACAAACTTAGCGGTGATCTTTGTCCTTTTGAAAGCAATTAAACCTTAACCACTTTGGTTATGGTCATTTCCATGGAAAAGCAAAGGTTATGTTTTATCTCATAATGGCTAATAGGCTTTGAGTGAGCTTTTAAAATGATATAGCACAACACAAACCATCCTGTAACCAAATGACTTCTGCTTATGAACTCAGCAGTTACCACTGGTTCTGTTAGTGCATGTGTTTGCTTATGTTTGTCATCAACAATATCTCTGTGTTGCTGAATACATAATGAGCTGCACCGATATTCCACAGCCTCAGGCTTATTTTACCCTAGTGTGTTAAACTGACGTATCTGTGCCACAATCTGATCAATGCAAAGTCCTGTTCACTGCATGAAGTCCTTTCAGTGCCTGTTCTGTTTAGCACATCATCAGAAAATCACATATGTTTCTACTTTTATTTTTAACCCAGGATGAGGAGAAATAATTAACACTAATATATGCATAGACATCATGCAATATGTAACCACAGACATTAATGTATATACATGAAGGACACCAACATATGCACACACACGCACACCAAAGCATGGCATCGACATTGTGAGCTCCTGCTACCACCATCTCTGAGTTCAGGTCAGGTCACAGCTGAAAGGTCATGTCACAAGTTCTTCAACAGAAGAGACACATTCATTTAGTCTTTCTTTCATTCATTCAGTCATTCTGAGTTTGTGAGTAAAGATCATGGAGACAGACGTTTTGTAATGTCAGAACTTGGTGAATGAACCCTTCAGAACATCTATACCTGAACTAGACTGACCTAACAGGAAATAAAATAAAAACTTATTTGTTTTTAGGTATTATATTACATTCTTTTAAATGTAATTGTGTGACCAGTTCATTTTCAGTACATTTGTGGATAAAAATATAAAAGTACAAGAAACACCTTAACTGAATAGATAAAACAGCAACTACACAACCCAAAAATTCTGAACATGATAAACCAAACATATTATTTTCCTCCATATTCATTGTCTAATCACTCAGTGTTTAAATAATCAGAGTTTCTATTTTTCTATTTTTCCACGAGACATGGATATTAGTGAACAGAAGATGGAGAGGAGATAGAGAGAGGGATCACACAGATCAAATCAATAAAGTGCAGATGAGAGAGTCCCCTGGGAAGAAGACGGGCTTGCTGCCATCTGGTCTGTTTGAGGTTCTCTCTGACATCGTGCAAAATGAGTCCAATCATTTCATTCCCCACACCAGACACACTCTGGAATTAGGGATATCTGCATCAGATCACCAGACCAAACCTTTATTGAACATAATAATGCTTTTTCATACACTAAGTTGTTGACTGAAACAGCAGTGCTCCAAATGTTTTTTTCTGAACACAACACAATATCACTCTCATGCCAGTTATTGGTGTAAGTGCTCTCAGAGTAATTTAAGGGCTTTGTTGCATCGTCATACGATGCCTCTCCATCTATTACAGTACATTAGAAGGAAAGCTGCTTAGGAGACTGTGGATCACATTGCTTTTTTTTTTTGCTCCTGTATTGCTGCTGATGTTGCAGTGACAGGTGTCCTCCTCTTCCCAGATCAGCTTTGTTTAAAAAAACAAAACAAAACAACAGCGCTCACATGTTGAATCTGTGCGCATGTGTGTTCATGAGAGATATAATCACAAAATGTAAACAGGGGACGCACACAAACAAGCAAAGCCTGGAAAGACAGATGCAGACATAAACTAACACACTCCTACAGACACTTTTATCTGCAAGGCCAGCTACCTGGAACAGAATCCTTTTCTCAGAACTTAAGATGGGACAGTAAATGTCTCATGGACCACCCATCCTCTGTGCACTCACTAGTGGCAGATGGTTAGTGTGTACACCTATATGCTTGCATCTGTGTACACGTGGCAAAGAGTATACAGTTTTGTTTTCACAAGAGTTATTTATGTGTGCTCTCAGTTCTGCCCACTTTTTTTTAACTTTAGACATAAACGGGTCCTACCAGCTGCTGTTTGGTTGATTGTTTCAGTTCCCCATAACTACATATTTCACCAACTACTGAGATTTAATGGCAAAGTAGAATTAACGGTCATAGGCTGAAAAAATGTAATTGTGACCCAGAAGCAAATTTGTGTCAAAAGATGTATATGTTTATATGAAGAACACCATATATGTTTACTGCTGCTAGCTTTTGTTTGGAAATAATTTTTTCTTTATTTACGGGTGTCTTGTTCTAGTGACTATGTTATAATAGGTTTATAAAACATATTTTATATCTCAAAAAAAAAAAGTGTGCTGTTATTACCATGTCAGTATTAAAAAGCAACATTTAAAAGAGTGGTTCAGGTAGGATCCCATTTTTTTCTCTTTAATTAATTACACAGACAACATAAAAATGATATTAATTTATTTTGCCACATATAAGTGATTGTAAAACGGATTTTCTCTCTGTCTGTCTCTCTCTTTGCATACATGCATTATTTATTCACCCATAGCAGCCTAGCTTCCTCTCTGCCCCCATGCCGCCCACCACCCTCATTTCTTTTATGTCTGTATAAATCACTGTCCAATCACAATGATACATACAGGTAGAAACATTATTGCTTTATTGTAAAAACAGGTATCTACATTAATATATTCTCAGTGACTTTTTAAACTAAAGATTTTCACATAATTCAAAAATCATTTCATCATATTTGTATGTGTATGTCACATTCTTTTGAAGAAAAGTCAATATTCATACAACCACAGTAAAAACAGCTGCTTTCGTCTTTGTCGCAGTAGTCAAACTGAACTCCCAGGAAGGCTTGCACCTAAATGTTTGTAAATGTTTGTCATGGGTGAAAAATGCTTAATAATACAATCTTTGCATCACAGGAGAAATACCACAAGTCTGCATATCCACAGACCACAAGTCTGCATATCCCTTCAGTGAGACCTCTTGTGAAACTTTTATAATTGAAAAAACACGCACAGTGTCTAATTAAAGAAATGTGTCAAAAATGCATGCTCATCTACATTACACCGCACTGTGCACCACCAGAAACCAAAAAAAGCTATTACAATATAAGTGGACATACTCTCAAGTGAAAGACACATGGCAGGCAAAAGTCATTTAAAAGAAAGAAATGTGGAGATACAAAATAATTTTGCTGCAGGGAGATCACACTATGCAGCAACATGATTGATGAACAATCAATTTTTAAATTATACAAACAACAACCTGTGACATGTATAGTCATGATCTGCTGTTGGCCTACACGCCTCTGATTATTAAGACTTCGCTTATTTCTCAGTGACTAACTGGAGTGACGAGGGTTTCTGTGTTTCAGGTTTGTGATTTGTTTTATTTGGATTGGTTTTGACTTGCTTCACACATGTTCATGCAGATGTCAGTGGATGTATTCTGTGTGGATCTCAGCTTTCTGAGCTTAAGGTGCATCCACACAGGCTGCTGCCTTCAGACCCTGTAGGAGTAAAACAGTTGAGTGACTCGGGCACAGAAAATGAGCAGACACAGACATTCAGAAATCTTAAGGAGCTCACCGTTTTGCAAGTTGTTAAGGTGGGGAGTCGTTAAAAAAGAAAACATTGAACGGGACAGTACACCCTGAAAACCACAAGTCAAATGGACGATTTACACAAGACTTAATTTGTCTAATTAAAATTTATGATGGTAGGTTTTTCCGACTCAGCAAGAACATCTCCAATCCTGATGTAAGCTTTTAAAGAGCAGGTTCGTGTGTGTGTGTGTGTGTGTGTGTGTGTGTGCGCGCAGTGGGCGTGGAGAGGGAGATGGCCCCTTTCCTGAAGCCGTGGAGCTGAGCGCTGCTGTCATGTGCCCATTAACTAGAAAAGCGCACGGAGGCGAACATCCAATGGGTCAATCTCAGCGAGTTTACTCACTAACTGGATTCTGTCTGCATTCTGCGCTTATGGACTGACGCACCTTGGTAGCGAATAATTACCTAGAGATTCTGTTTCCTCTCAACAACACAAAACATAACAAAACAAAAAGAGAAGCGCAAATCACGCAGCAATGACAGCCGAGTTTTTTTCGTTTCTAAGTTACTGAGACCCGCATCCTCTGCGTGCATCCTAACGCTGACCGTTCTAGCAAGATGCAAAGGAAATGCAGGATGAATTCAGCTTTCATAGCAGTGTTACTTGGAGTGGTAAGTAGTCTCTTACATAATCAAGGCGTGCGTTCAGCTACCTTAAAGTTTACTTGGATAAATTCTTCCTGTCACAGTCTACGGCAACACAAGTGCAATTGCGCATCCGCACCGCCTTGGAGCGGGAGTTGGATCCAAAGTTTACTCTCTTTTCTATTTTCTCTAGCTTTCCCTGTTTCTATCTTAGATTTATTGACCATGTCTTACTTCAAGACACTTTGTACTTCACTTTTTCATCTCACTTTTACTCCTCAGTTTATATATGTAAAAATAAATCTACGCGACATCTTGCAGGTGTTAAAGGTAAATGTCGGTGTCCTTGCACCTGCCCTGACTTCAGTGAAAAGCAAAGCGGATGTATGCAGCAGCCATTCAGCTTGATACACTATAGCTCAAGTTGCTGTAGTTCCACCCTTCTCAATTACATGTGCCCTACAGACAGCAGGACAATAACAATGTCGCAGTGTCCCTTATGGAGGAGCTCACCAGTTAACCTGGCGTTCTCTGATGAGAGGTTTGCTGAATTTATTGCACTGTTCTCAGGTTTGTGAAACTTGTGAGAAGCTTTCAGCCAAAGAAACTAAAGACTAAAATCTCGATGGAAAGAAGGAGTGGCAGGTCAGATTCTCTCTGATTGATTTATCTTTGATTTCCTTAAGGAAATGAAACACAGGAATCAATTTTCTGTGTCTTGGAAGTGTTTTTTCTAGAGTCTTCTATCCTTGCAGGACATGGTCGTGGCTGCAGGCTTGTTAAGGTCCTAGTTTGGGCATACATGACAGCTGCTCCCACTGATGGGTATGCATCCTCTGCTGGCTCAGCGCATGCAATATTGATACGTCCAGAACCATCCCCCCTACTCTTCCTCTCCTCCTTCACCTCACACTCACATCACTTATCTGTCTCTGTCTGTCTCTTCCTCTCTGTTCCTAAGAGATGATGATTCAGCATTGTTTGTAAAGGCATTATCCATAATGTCATTGCCACCAGTGCTCCCACAACAGTTCAGGATCTATGCTTGGATTTAATTAGGTTCAGCTTATTGGAAGGCAGGTATACTGGAACTGTAATGGTTTAACAAGCTCTGACAGCTGAGGTCCAAAGGTTAAGTGCCTCCAACTGAAAATTGACTGGACCATTAGTAAGATTGGTTGGAGCTCTAAAGTTATGTGCCCATTTTCTTCTGAGCACAACTTTGGGTGTGCTTGTAGCAGTGAGCATGTGATCAACTTGCTTCTTGCTTTAGCTTCAGGGAGATGGGCTGACAAACGTTGAAGGGTGCAACCCACGGACTCCCATGTGAAAACCAATTACAGGAAAGTCGAGCTACAACTTGCTCAGCGCTTTGCATCTTAAACTTTCATTCCACCAGCTGTTTGCTTATCGCTTAATGCACTTTAATATCAGTTTTTGAGATTTTAGACAAATTTTGGTGTCGTAAAAACACCTGGAGGTAAAACGGTCAAAGAAAAGTGCTCCAACTTGGATTAATTTCAAAAGTTTTAGTAAGGCAATTTGGAACAGGCTTGCTCATTGTTAATGTGTTTGTGCAAATGAATGTGTGTATGTGTGTGTACAGGGGGCAGAGGAGGGAAAGTGGGGATAAACATGTGCAGTGACAAATTTGATTCACCTCAAAATGAAAGCTTGTTGCGTAAGGGGTGTGTGAGGTAGAGAGAGTGCTGCGGTGAAGACAGATGTGTGAAACACAGATGTGTTGTTTTAAACATTTCTATGTATAGTGCTCTTTTTTCTTTAGGTATTATTTTCTTTGTGTGCCAGCGTCTTTCCCTATAAAGCTATTGGAAGTGTACGTTTAAAAAAATATTTTAGAAATGAGATGTTTTAGATGTTTCTCAAATGTCCAATAAGTTTTCCTAAATTTCAATTGTGTTTTTAAATAAAATAATGTCATTATCTACTTATGGGCCCCCACTATTACTCCTATGACTATATATGACTATATATGTTTATAAAACATATTTCATAGCCACAAAAAGACCAATGTATCTTCCAGTTGTTGAAGAAGTGGCATTTTTGAACATGAACAGCATGAATAATTGAATACCAGCGACTTGAAGGTGAATGGGCCATGACACCATGAAGAGACGAGTGTGTCTCACACACGCACACACATTATCTGCCAGCTGACTCAGAGTTGCCTGAGGGGACACTTGATGTTTTGTAGAGCTCCTCTTGTCTTGTAGGCAGCATTCCACACACACCTGAACCCTGACACCTGACAATTTATGGTGAATGTACGTCCTCCTGAGTAGCGCACCCCTCAATATACACACATGCATTGACACACACCCACAAAATGTGTTGAAGTGCGATAAAGTTTGTTATTTACTCTTACTCAACATTCAGTTCACAGGAAAGTGCCTCAAACTATATTCAAGTTGCAAAAGAGGAAACGGTTTCACACATTTCTCATGAATCTATGTAAGAAAACTGTAACATGCTTTAAAATGCCACTCCTTTTTATGAAATATGTCATCCAAACAAGTCTGAGATATGCTCTGATCTTCAGCTACTGTGTCAAACAGAGAGATATACTGCCCAACTGTAGAACATCCTAACCTCATAAATAATAACCTAAAAACAGTCAGTCCTGGTGTATCTGGAGAGAATGAAAGACAGGCGTCGCCTGTGGTTCGGTGTCAGAAGTAAATTTCTTTTTTTTTATTAAGGTTTGCTTTAGAGATCAAGGTGTGTGTGAGAGAA
Organism: Helostoma temminkii; assembly: GCA_900302695.1. Classification (NCBI taxonomy): domain Eukaryota; kingdom Metazoa; phylum Chordata; class Actinopteri; order Anabantiformes; family Helostomatidae; genus Helostoma; species Helostoma temminkii. The sequence goes on along the minus strand of OMLM01011801.1, from coordinate 40,064 downwards.
AGGCTTGATTTGTCATGATACAATGTAAAAGGCCATGCTAACCCACATAAATACAGACTCCAAGGCAGTGTGTATGCACGCTCCTGCATTGACACTTGCATGTGTAGACGCATGCAGGGACTTCACATGTCAACAACAACAAAGATAAAGCACTCAACAGGTTACTGTTTCAGGAATGCAGAGAGGACATAATCCAGCTTTACCTGGTCTGGGTGTGTGATCTTTGTTCTCTTTTTCTTACATGTCTGTAACTTTACAGGTGATTTAAAATATGCACATATATGATGCAGTTTCAGGAATAAAGTTAGATTGAAGCCAAATTATTGATGTGTGTGGGGTTAGTGGTTTTAGTTTTTTTGGCTTGTGATCCTTTTAAAACAGAGCAGTGTCTCTTTGTTATCCAGATACTGGACACATGTGACTACTAATTTTAGAAATCTGTTAAGGAAAAGCTATCTAGTATTTCACTGGAACATATAAAAACAGGAAAAGAGTCTGGAACAGTGAATGATGTTGTGTTGCTAAAATGTTCAGGTTTATCTTGCAGCCCCTTTCACGGTCGTGACCCGTGGCTGGGAATCACTGGTTTAGTGGTCCCAAAACAAAGGGTATGTAAGATGATTAAAGGAATAAGAAAGGAAGAATAAATTTAGCTTCACTGACTATTGTTTATTTAGTCTTTCTTTCTTTCGCCTATTCTTATGAAATACTGGCTTTACTGTATCAACTTCAGGCCTCTGGAAATCATTCAAATGAAGCAAAACATTGTTAAGTTGAATTACTAACAGAGACGAAGACATTGCTTTGATTAAGACGGTAAATACAGATCTTTTTACACGATAAATAAAACTGTATAATTGGTTAATGTATGATAATCTTGTGTTTGCTTTTGAATGAATTATGTTTCTGGTGACTCATAGATTGGGGCTCTGGCTGATAAGGAGAAATGTCTGTCGGGCCAGTATACGAGCAGCAGAGAATGTTGCAAGCAGTGTCCACCCGGTGAGGGCGTCATCAAACCCTGTGGAGCCACCCAGACTGTCTGCGCCCCCTGTCTTGACAGTGAGTAACACAAAATAATAGTGTCAATGTCATGTAAACACACACGTAAACAAAATATATTGTATAAATGTTATTCAGAACTAGTGATTTAGTATTTCACCCAAGACGTGTTAAATTATTGCCACTGTGGTATTCTGTGTATAAGTTATATTCACTCAAACTCTCTACTGCATTTACTGTCCCTGGAAAAAGGCATAATAACTGAAAAAAATGATTTATATGTCACATAATATAGAATCTAGGACCTTTGAAACATCCTTGTGTTTGTATATTGTAGTGTAGCTGTAAAACAACAAAGCATGCTAACATTGTTGTACAGTGACAATGTTAATGTTAAGACGCTATGCTCGTTCTAAATGCACAATAGGAAAAACCAGGGCTCATTAGGATTAGTAGGAATCAATAGGATTGACTCTACTGAACTGTCAGGCACCAAATGTTATAACCAGATTTTGTGAAAATCCATCCAGAAGAACACTCACATTAAAATACTGTTCAACGGGTTTGAGTGGAGAAGCTTGTCAGATCACATTAATATAGTACAGTGGACATTTATTTAACAAACACCTAGATACACTTGTTCTGTTACCGTTGAATGATTTAGTAACTAAATGGTGGTGTAACAGGACAAGCAGCAATATTTACTTTTGATCAAGAGGTATTTTGGATTGTAGAGGTAACTGTTCTACTTATCAGCTATTCATCTGTAGCGCATCCAACATGATCATCATCAGATATAACAGAATGTAACATGTCACACTGATAAACTTGTTGAAAAGCATGCAGCTTGCAGGATGGATGTGCTGTTAAACCTGGCTGGTTCAGCTGCAACTTAGGAGCTAAACTAGATGCCAGACGTAACTGTGCACCAGCATTACTGCCCTCTTCGTGGCCCTTACCATGTAGGGAGAGAAGCTGTGTTGGACTGAAAGACTTTATGAGGACAGTAATGTTAAGAGGATACAAAAGTGGGACCTCGTCCAAATTTGTTGCAAAAAAGAAATGCAGTGGAGGATACTTGGATCATCAGATAAGTTATGTCACAGTGATTAAGATGGTAAGCAGTGTAGCTTTAGATTTTGTAAACAAGACCGGCAACTGAAGAGCTTCAAAGGGTATTTAAGGTCCCTCTGTGGGGTGCATTTCTGTGGTAGTGTAGTGAAAACAAAATAACATTTAAGTTTCTTGGTAATGTTATGATTTGATACCAAAAGTTGTCTTGTTCCTGCTGAAGCCAGACTTGGTCCAGAGCCAGTTCCCACCTATTCTCAGAGTTTCTCACTGATTATACTCTGTCCAGGGCAGGAAGTGGCTGTAAACCTCCCTTGGTCATTGAAGAATGGCAAACCATAAGCCAAGGAAGACCACAGACAGAAAATAATTCAGACCTTAGGTCATGAGAGAAGTCACAAAGAACACAGAAATTATTTATTTTTATTTTGTATTCTTTGAGTCTTCTTTGGACAGATGCATGCTTTTATAAGTGTCTCATATCATGGAATAAATCTTGATAACACATTCTTGTCTAATAGAAAAACAGCACACCCGAGACTGCTGGTAATTTGTTGTATCTGTATAAAACCTCCATATATTTTCTCAGAATGACTGTCTGTGATGCTTCTGCTTCCAGTTGCACAACATGGAGATTTTTTTAAGTCTCACTGTGCTTATTCTACTCAGACACGAACAAACACAGACAGTGACAGGCTCTCAAAACTGTCATGAGGAAAGACAGGCTCTGTACTGACTCATGGAAAATTGATAATTCAAAGTGGATAGTTCTCCATCAGATAACATCACAATGATATTTTAGGAACCCATCAAATATATTGATTAGATCTGTAATGCAGGCTGATAGAGCTGAGCTATGCGGAAGTGTTCCAACATGTTTTGAAGTCCTCACTGTTTACCCCCAAACTGAAACTAGGAGCAGCAGATCTGTCAAACCTCAGATTTCACACTGAAGCAGCATGAATGGGGTTCGGTGATACTTTTTATATATTTCAATCTAAGTTGCACCCGTTAGCATGTTTGATTAAGTGGTTGCCACCTTTAGTGTTAACCTAACCCAGCATTTCTTTTTTAAAAAAATATTGTTTGAAAGAATAAATGAAAGCTTTCATGCAAGTTAAGCAGCAACTAAACAAGGTTATGTTAAAGTGACTGTCACATAGGTAGAGATAAGAGAGATTCCCATGTTAATGACTAATAACTTTGACCATTGTGTGATAAAGGAGTGAGAGCTTAAAAAGCTGCGCATTGAGAAGATAACACTATATCCATTACATTCTTTGGCTGATGTGAGGCTTCCACGTTGGCTCAGGTTTCAGACCCTTGCAAGTCAGATATATTGGGCTTTCAGAAAATTCACTTTCTAAGACATTAATTAATTACGTTATTTACCAGCAGGAAACTTGAAATTATGATAAGTCCAGTATGACGTGATAGAGTGTGAGAGTTTATTATAGTCATGTCTGTTTTGCATTTTCTTTATCACACTTGCACATGCATTTTGAATACTCCTGTGTTCGTATCAGTTATCTGGAAAGACAACAAATCAGTCTTTGAACGACTGGGTTTTAGTGTTAGCAGTGGTCTACAGTCTACAGTCATTACCAAGATATGAGAAGGACGTTTTTACCCCAAAGATTGTTGTTTTAGCATTTATTTCACAACCTAACATGAAATATTTCTGCCCACCTTTGGCCTTTTGTATTTTTATTAAGGCATTAACAATAACTTAAGTGACAGAAACTATTTACTACAGTTTATTTGTCACTGTCATCCAGACTTAGTTTCAACATCAACTCCCACCAGACCAAATATCTTTGTGTTGTTTTAGGTGTATCACTCACAGTTGATAGCATCTGACGGGCATTTGTAAGACAAAGTTTCAGATAGTTAACAAGCGTCTAACTGATGTGCTGGAAAGGACAACCAGCTGAAACACATGGAAGAGTCTGTGTGAATGAGCAAATGAGTAGAGATGAAACAGAGCATGTACAGCTGTACAGCTGGAATGGAGGCAAGGCGAACTGCTCAGCCAGCAGTTAATGGTTCATTCTTACAAACATACACACACGTACAAACATGTCCAAGAAGATCCACATTTAACCACACACACACATTGAAGCAGACACAGAAAACACACACACACAACCTCTCACACACCTCACACTGTGAAGTAGCCGGAGCAGTTAACTCAAGAGTCCTTTTATGGCTGTTGAAAACAAAGTGAAGAATTGAATGTTAGAAAAAAGACACTGTTATGATATGATATGCTGAGCCAGGAAAAGACAGTCTGTACCCATCTCCTCCCTCTGCCTCCATGACCACCCCCTCCCCATGCTGTAGGCTAGCGTTATTAATGTATTGACTTGCATTATTGATGCATGGCATTAGATAATGGTCCTGAGAGCACTCACGGGGAGTGGGGGTGAGAATAGTCTGAGTGTGTTGTTGTGGGAGATAATGGGGTGAAGGGGGGGTAACAGTACGTGACTGGACACTAACTGACCCACACATGCAAAGGAGTGGCATGGGGGGTACTTCACATCCTAGAGTCATAATTAAGCAAAAATGTGGAGGACCCACATTTGACACCACCAATTTAAGACGGAATTGCACACACAGATTCATCTCAAATGACACAGTCTTTGCTTTCTTGTCATCTCTCCATCTGTCCCTCTGTCTATCTCTCCTCATCTCTGTTTTAATCTCTTCATCATCAGAGCATTCACTATGGTTGGTGAGCCAGTAGTGCAGACAGAAAACCTGATATGCTATAAGACACTGAGCAGCTAAGGACCTGAATGGAAAATGTATGCTGAAAAGCCCTGTCTCATACCACACACAGTTTAGATTAGGTGAGGTTAGTTTATGTGTTTTTCATTTCAGCAACAATTTTCACTGATGCTACTAGTTTCTGAAATATGAATACTTCTCTTTTGCTTTGTCTATAATAATAATGGATTAAACATGTCTGTGACCGTTGGTTAGACGAAACAATTAATAGCACTATTGTAGTTTCTGAATGAATCTCCACACATCCCCGTTTTAGCTTCAGATTATTATATATTAGACATGGAAACTGAGGCAGGAACAAACATGACAACATAAAACACATCTTCGTCAGAGTTTATTTTACAGTTGCAAAATAAAAATAGTCTTTTATAGAATGTTTGACACAAACAGACCCACATATGTCAAGGAGAAGAAAGGGGTGTAATTCACTACAAACTTAATATGAGATTGAAATTTTGAAAATACTTTGAGATTCTATCCCTATCTGTTTTCTGGCTCTATTACACACACACACACACACACACACACACACACACACACACACACACGCGCACACACACACAAGCTGCTCATACAAATGGGTCTGTTGCATAATTTAGTGTTTCCCAGTTCTCTATCCAGCCGAAATATAATTCCATAAAACATGCAATATTGATTGTGTCTTCTTCAGATACAATATAGTGTCCTAGGAAATCATGCTTGTATATACTATGCATATGTGATGAATGCAAGATCATCACCAAAAAGAAATCTTTTAAACAGTTTGAAAACAAAACAATGAAGAAATTTGTCTTTATGTAACATATGTTACCACATTTTAACCAAATGGAAAATGAACACTGAAAATGTAGTAGAAAATACCAGATCTAAGTATTGTGCTTTTGGGATGAAAAACAAAAGTCGGGGCCTTTACTGCTTAAAAGTTAAATGATGATTTTCTTCTCTATGCTTTCAGGTGAAACCTTTTCAGAAAACTTCAGTCATACAGAGAAATGTCAGCCCTGTACACAATGCACAGGTCTACTCCGCATGGAAACACCCTGCACAGACTCCAATGATGCCATCTGTATTTGCAACTATGGGTATTACTTCAGTAAACTCTCTCAGCGGTGTGTGCCATGTACCAAATGTCCTGAGGGCCATGGCATGCTGCTCAGCTGTGAGTCAGACCATGACACGACATGTGAGGAGTGCACCGGGGACACATACTCAGACCAGGAAAGTTCTCGGGAGCCATGCATCCCCTGTACCACCTGTGATGAAGAGCAGGTGTTGCAGCCCTGCACCTCTATCAGTGATACAATTTGTCAAGGTAAGACAGCCTGCGGTCATGTTTACACATATAGGGCCTGATTTACTTGAGGTTTACATGTACTAAATCATGTGCAAACTTGATAGCACCCACAAAAAATGTGTGTGTGCCTTCATAAATGTGTGAGTATGGTATTTTTGTAAATTTTTTACTGGTTTGAGCACCCAGTATCAGACGAGTACTTCTCATTTGCACAGAGATGACAAAAGCAAAAGTTTGAGATGTGGATATCTCAGCAAGACTCAGCAAGATGAGTGAGATGACCCTGTCTAAACACTGGAAAAGTTTACCATGAACTTCTGTACAGAGCCAGTCAAGTTGAATGATGGGGTGCACTGCACAGGGTCACGATGGACTGAATAGTCCCTCATACTTGCTGTCTAGTGCTGTATGGACACTTCGACGCACTGGATGTCCGTGTTGTCAGCCACATAATCAGATCATCACAGTATGACACTATAGACATTGTTAACTGATCAACTTAAATGCCACGCCAAAAGCTTGTGCCATTGTCTTGATCGACTCATCCCATCCAAAGACACAAAGACCACACTCTTTCTATGCGGAGGATTTAGAAGGAGGTCATACATCTGAACAGGGCTCTGAATTTCTTTTATATCATTGCACCCTGTGGGTATCACACTCCAAATTACAAATTCCTTATGACTGTAGTCATTGCTCATTCCAATGACCTGATGCCTCGCAGATTAAATCAACGCTTTTGTGAGATGACAATATAAGCAGTCTGTTGATCACCCATGCAGTGTATTGGGACAGTAGTTTAAAGGATGTTGTTATCACAGTGGTGAAGACAGAGCGAATCTCAGGCAAAAGGGAAGCTTTTGTGCCTCTCCCATGATTCCGTTTGGCCTGTGAGGGCTACTTAAAGGATCCAGTAATGACTAAAACAGTGAAACTAATATAGATTTGTCCCTTATATACAGTATTTTTGTCACAACTCTTGAGAGTGACCTGATTATTTGTTTACTTGTTCAGGCAAATATTTAGCATTTTGCCTTATAGTTAAATCATACTACAGGATTCAAGCTATTTAAATCCTTCAGTATCTTCTGTAAGCAGTCAGTGATGGTTGAGTGCTTACAACTTAAGATCCTGTGGCGATTTAACTTGACCAGGAGTTGTTTTCCCGACTAATTTTCATATGTGGCCGCATTTCTGCCAGTTGAGCTGTTATTTAGTGATCAGTTGTAGGATAGTGGTAGCTACAGTAAATAAATCCTTAATTAACAATTTAGTTGTTAACATGGATTTCTTTGCTGTGCACTGAAGACACTTTGGTTTAAAATAAATTGAAAGCTATGAGTGTTTTGCTAGGTGGCTGACGGGGCTGATGTGGGGGCCACAGCAGGATCAAATCTCACCATCTCCCTGGCTTTAAAAAATGTACACTACTGCTTGACCAGTGGTAGATTACAAATGATTTAAATTAATCCAACATAAATCACAGTGTCTGCTCAGTGTTAAAGAAACCAGACATTCCACTGACAGAAAAGGTCATCTGACAAGCACAAGTAGACCCAATATGCATTGATGTATTTCTGCCAAGTGCCCCTGTGCTACATAAAAAACATATTCCATTGATGATGCTTTAATGTAGGCTAAATCAACTTGTGGTCTGTGAGAGAAATACAGTGGATGGAAAGATGATTCATCCAACATCAAGATTTAAAAAAAGATCTCCAATACTAAAACATCTTTTAGATAAGTAACACAGTATACTTCATAATGAATGTGAGTTAGCTTTGTTTCCAGGCATCATGGCTCACAGCCCACTGTGTATGGGCTTCATCAACATATGTTTCTCCTCACTCTAACTCAATCATGTGCTCTTTATTTCTAATGTAATCTTTTTACTGAAGCCCAAGCATTATCAGTGCGTACAAATCGGTATTGCTGCCAGACAGCCACATCCATTAGTGTTGTGGAGTCAGGCGACATAGGCCTGAAGGCCAAACACAGTCAGGAGGGTGAAGGGAGAGAGAGAGGAACACACAGAAGGCCAGTACCTGTGAAAAGACAAGTTGTAACTTGAGACACTGGAGACATAGTTTAACTAAAGGTGGAAGGAACTGAATATCACCCTCACTATACTGTAGGTTATCTTAAGAGTGAAAGCTGGATTTAACATTGTTTCTGTTTGGATTGTATTTAAGTTTAGGCTAGTGGTGAATTTTCCCTTGTGATCTTTAAGCAAGGCTTTGCTTGAATTCAGGCTCAGCTGATAAGTGGGGTGAAAATCTAATTTCCTGCCACATTTCCAGAGGGATTAGTGGTTTTGTTTAGAGTCTTATGAGGATAAAAATCTCTCTGTGGTGGTAAAACATGCTAATACTGACCAGACTTTGTAAAACTAGACCCACGGTTGAGGGACTGAAGATGCTTATCTAAAGAAGTGTGATATGACTTCTACTCTTCTGCAGTAGTGCAGAGCGAGGTCAGAGGTTGAAGGTCACGCGAGGCTTGTATGTTAAGGCGGTTTTAAGGCAGTGTGAGTTTTCCCTGGGGATATGCTCTGAACAACATGAAATAATCCCTACAATCCTTCCAGGGGTCACCACGCCAACAGGACAAGTGAAGCTGATTAACACTGGTTCTCGTAACTGCCCTTCAAAGCAAAATCTGCTCTGTTATTATAAATCAGCTAAGCTAAGTCAAACCAGTCATACTGTATTGGTAACTATAATGAAAACTCTACCAGAAACGGAGGAGTTTGGTTTGGTCTGGGTATTAAACAGAGGTGAAATATGACTTATTATATGATTGGTTACAGTGTAATACCTGAGTGAGCCCAGAGAGAGATTATATGAAAATGAATTATAAGTAGGAGTAACCAGCCAAGTTAACAGACTGTGACAAAGCTCTTTATATCATGGCTGCATTAGGAACGCTTGAGTTTGACAGAGTAGTTGCTCCCTTTCCTTATCAGCCTGAGGTTTTGGCTGCAAGCCCTCAAGGCTCATGGGAAACAGAGGCTTTTCACTCCATGACCCTGTTCCTTCTTGAGGTTATACCCAGGTTTGACTGCACATATGTGGGCTGACCTGTTAACCATAGCCTGGGTTTTTGGTGCTGTGGCGCCAGGGGCAACAGGTTTTTTAATTATATTATTCATGCACATGCATGTACGAAGAGCAGTTTAAGCATTACTCAAATATGAGTCACAAGTCACATATCCATATGGAGGACACTGATATGCTCACTCGTACGCACGTACTGAAGTCAATAAAATGAACGTTACAAATCTGAGACAGTTTATAAATGAAGGTCAAATAGGTGGGGTAGAGAGGAAACAAGAGGGAAGAAGGAGGAGGGTTTGGTTACTGAAATGATGGGTGAGTAGGAGGAAGTTGTTTCCTTCCTGAATTTGGTTGACCTTAATGATCGACAGGCTGCCCTCCAGAAATCAGAACGCGCAACCTGCTAACTGTCAACATGTTCAGCACAGCGGTGGAGCTTTTGGTTTGGTTTGTTTCTAAAGACTAGTGGATGCATGAATGAGAATACTAAGCCTGTGTTGTACTTTAACTTGAAACAATGGGTCCTTGATTCAGGACACTATTGGAATAACCATTATCACTCATTTAACAATTATAACTAGCTAGCTAATTAGTATGTTATCATGCTAAAAGACTATGAATAACTCTTATCTCAGAAAACAAATCTAAGTATTATAAAATCCATGTAAGTACAGTGTTTTGTTCTGATGTAATTGTTTAGCTGTTTAGTTAATTGGACAAGCAGTTTTAATTTATAATTACATATAAAAGGTTTTAAAGACTTGATCTTAAAATCTTGTGCATGTGTTACAATATTGTAACTTTCTCCAAATCCAGTGTGGAGAAGGACAGTGTAATCTATGATACAGTAGTATCCATGAACAGTTTCACCACAAATATAAATATGAAGTGATATAATCAAAAAGGTTAAAATGGCTTTGAACTCACTTTGCTAAACTTCTATACATACTACTACAACTTATGGAGTTTTCCAATGATTGACAGTCTTGTCATGCATAATTATGGCTGCCTTGCTATGTTTTCTATTTAGCCTGTGTGTGGGAGGGGTTTAGCAAATGGTCGATTCCAGCATGAATTTGACAGACAGATAAAGAGACATATTGGGAAAATGATAACGTACAAAATGCCATTGACATTCCTGACTTCCAGCATGCAGAGTATTACCACATCAATAGATGTGAAGAATCTCCAACCCAGTCTGACAAAATAATTCACAGTCTTTGTATTGCACAGTCACTCATTGTATATTTTGTTGGCCTGAGCACATGTACACACTTATATCTGTACTGACTTGCGCTCTGTGGCCAAAGATGACCTTCTCACTTTAACCCTTCTGCCCCTTGCACCACACAGTATGACTATTGTAATGAAGTAGGTTTTTAAGTCTGTGTCTCTTTCTCCGCTACCAAACAAGAATCAACCCCTTGTTGCCATGACACAGTCCCCTATGAGTTTCACCCCATCCTTCAGCAATTTGCCCCTCGAAGTTCCAGGGGAAATTTTTGGAGGTGAATTGGCATGAGTGAGCCTTTCTGGTACAAGGGTGACCACAACACTTGTGCTTTCACTTGTGTCATTCATTCATTGCCAGAGTCAAGGTTTTGTCCTCATGAAGATTTACAGCATGTGTTTGGGAAGTGTGCCTCTGTCAAGTCACGTTTTTTTCTCTGGGTTATTTATCTTTTGATCTGCCATAGTGGTCTGAATTACTGCTCTGTGATAGAAAGAGGGAATTTCATGTTGTTGGCTCATTAGTTGCATTATTTCTGTCATGGTGATAGATGGCATTCGCATTTTCTATGACTTATGGGCTTCATAATTCTTTATAGATAAGGTTTAAAAGTTCACATACTTAAAACAGAAAAGGCTGTTCATGTCATCTCTGCTTATTAGGGATAACACAAGATATTTGCATTTACTTATTTATTTTGACTCTGAAAAGTTAGACTTGCTCTCTGTGGAGAAAAGATAAAAGTAGCACTTTTCAAAGTTATTATGATCATTATTCATTGTCATTTACTAATTATTATATATCAGTAATAATTGACAACTTGGGTTATAAGCATGTAAGCACACATTTATTAATGACTTTTCATTTGTTAATGCTTCATCAATCATGGTTAATGCAAATATGTTCACTTTATCAATAACAAGGGCTTACCAAATATTACTAAATGAAAGACACTAACAAAAGTGATTTTGAACTGCAGAACAGAAAATGAATGTGAGCAGCACACAGGAAGGGAATAAGAGAGCCACAGAAAAAAAAGAGATGCAGAAAGCTTGAGCGAGCACAGAGAAGGAACAGATGCTGAAAATGTGGCCTGGTCGATAAAAACGATGGAGTTACTCCTCTGCGCTCTCCGGTTTCTCTGGTTGACCTCTATGAGTACTGATCACATTCTGCTGCAGAAGAGGCACACTGGCACACACAGGTGCAGACGTGCACACACTTGCATCCCGTACAAATTCACGTACATGGTGGGAAGTTTTTGCCACAGAACATGTGGGCAGAAAATTAGATAGGAACTAGGTAGGAACAAAGCCAGAGGCCTGAGGGTGAAAAGTCACAGTGTGAGAAAGACGCATGAGATAGTGAAATAAAAGTAATCACATAAACAGATGAGATAAACAGGGGCAGCAGCATTCTTGAGTAATCTTCCTTTATCCTTTCACCTGTGCTGGTTGTAACAGTATGAATACTCTAAAATGTCCTTCATTGCTACAGGCAGTAGAGGTTTGATTGGGCAGGTCTTGGCACCAGTCTCAGCTGTGCCCAGGTGTAATAACATATATTTAAAAAACATCTTGCTTGTGTCTGAAGTCCCTTCTTTCCTTCTGGTTTAAAACCAAAGTCAGCATTTAAAGTATATGGTGTTGAAACAGCCGCAACACCTGTTTGTAAAGCCTGTAAGAGGCTAAAATAATGAGTTTAACTCAGGCTGCCGCAGATTTCCTCGCTTTCCTCACTCACTTGAAAGTCAAATTACACACACTCTCACCGAATAGAGTAATGTGCAGGCACAGGACAATGAGTTCCTTTTATATAATTTCTATATAATTACTTAATTACTAATTCTAGCAAGTACATGTGCCCGGATTTCCAGGTATTTATTAGCGGATAAAGCTGGAAGGAAAATTCCAAAACAACCAAAAAACAAGTTCTAGAACAAATAAATACATAAATACAAGACAAGCTAATACCACAGTGGAGCCAGCACGTTACTAACTTTGTTGTTTTTAACAATTTTAAAATAGACACATGTGGACACATAGGAAACCCTGTCATCTTCAGTAGGAGTTTCTAAAGACTCAGCTTTTAAGTTTTAACTAAGCCATTCTTTTAGTTTTTATATCAGACAGCAGCAATAATGCCTGTTTCTCAGAGGCCAAACACTTGTCTGACCAACTGTCTTAAAGCTAAGGTTTGTTGCATGTATAGATTGTGCGAGTCACAGGACCCAACTAGGGCCTAACAGTAACTATTAATACTACACAAAAGAGGGAAGGAGAGCATAGTAATGATGCACAGTTGTAGAGAGCAAATGGATGGATAGTTGATGAACAAAAAGGGAGATTTGACAAAAACATTCAATGAATAGGCTCAAAGAAAAAAAATGGGCTGAATGGAGGGAGAATCAAAGTGAGCATAAGACTGATTGACAGAAAAGGGAAATGGCTGATCTTAGCGAGCAAAAGCATAGCCAGAGGTAAAATGGACAGAAAGTAGATTGAAGGATAAAAAGATGGGGAGGGGGCATTTGTGCTGGACAAAGAAGATCTCTGTCAATGAATGGTTTCTAGTTTCTATTTGTGTGTTGATGGGGGTTAACACAGCCTGGGAGAGACAGATAAGCTATGTTGGTGATGGTAGTGTGTATGTATCTGTGTATGAGAGGCATTTGAAGAGAGTTGGAAGTATTGTATATGTTGCAGGACATCACAATAAATGTTTTTTAAGGTAGTTCGGACATTTAGTAGTAAGAGTAGTAAGACATTTTTTTCACATATAGTATGCTAGCCCAATGTATAGATTTTCAATGTACTAATGTAATGAGTGGAATGGGTGCACTTTTTCTTTAAACTGAAAGCTGTCTTTGACCTTAAAGGCTGTTGTAACCTTGGCTAGTCACTTGTATTTAGCTATGATGTGCTGTGTGAGCTAAAAACACCTGGATGTCGTGTCAGTCAGAAATATGAACCTGGCTAAGAACTAATGCTTGTTAATTACCCACAAGACAAACAGGCAGTTGTGACATTAAAAAATTGTTAACCATTAAAAAATAGAGTGTACTAAACAATGTTACGTTCCACGTGTCACATGTCAAGTAAAACTGGAACAGTGAGGTAGATAACCTTGCAGTGAAAAAAGTTTCTTGTTAGGCTTCAGGATAATATGACACAACTTCATTATAAGAAAAAAAATAATTGCATTTACAGGTTAAGAATAATGGACATTCAATATAATAAGTTAACAGGATATTAAGTATATTAGTGTTGACAGAAAGCAATTTCAAAATTCCTTCAGCTAAAAGCCCCATAGCTGCTCGTTGCATCCATCTAAATAAGCACTCTTTACAAATGTTTTCGCCTCATTAGGGAAAAATGGCTGCCTTGCACTCAGCGGCTCTCCTGAGGTATTTAGAGCCCTTGGAAGCCAACAAGATGGTTTCCTGTTGATGATGTGAGTAACTGTAAGTAAGTGACAAGCGAGGATAGGTTTCCACATCCGTGGTGAGGAGCGAACATGTCTGTTTAGCGTTAATGGTTAGAGGAAAGTGGGTAGGACTGGATGGACACTTGCTCTTACCCCTGTTAATGGCTCTCTGGGGAAGAGGGTGAATGACCAAGTATGTGTGTGCTTATCATATGTGTTTGCAGAATGATAGAGCATAATAGCAAATAAAGTGAAAGAAAACTGCAGATGATCTGTCTGTCTTAGTGTCATATCATTTTCTAATTATATTTTTTCAAGCTGACAGTGTCGTGATCAGAAGAGATTCAAATAATCTACATTATGTTTCTAAATTTCCTGCTACTGATGGAAGGCTAACCTTTTACTAATTACTATAAGGGTACTCGAAAAAAAGCAGTGTATAGTACTAACCAACACAGAACCACAAAAATTATAAGCTGCATTCATCAATAGCTTAACACTAACAATGGATTAAATGCAAAATGTAGAAGGTCACAGAGAATTCATCCAGGTATTTTTTATTTTGGTTTATTCTCACATCTCATCATTGTTTTCCAACCTAAGGAAGTTGTTTTTAGCAAAGACACAGTTGTTGTTTTGTTTGATAGATCTACAGCTTGTTTCTGGTGGTAAAAAGTCTGTTAATGCAGAACCTGGCTTTTTAACTGACCCTTTATTATAGAAATGTTCAACTGTCTGTCATGGCTGTGTTGTTTTCAAGTGGAATTTACATATATTTGTCTTTTACAGTCCAGTACCCTTCAGTATTTCCCACAAGCTTCACGGGTTTGTTCACACCCATCGATGACATCCTAACAGATGACTTCCCACCAGATGGACCGACTGACAGCAGCAGCACCACCACCATCTCCACAACCACCACTGATGGTGATTCCCATAAGCGGCTCTACCAGGGTCTGAATGACAAACTGATCCCCATCTACTGCTCCATCCTGGCAGCTGTTGTGGTTGGTGTTGTGGCCTTTATAATCTTCAAGAGGTGAGGAAAGAATATAGCTGAATAAAAATAAAGATAATTAAAGCACCAAGTAAATAATTTTATACATTATGATACGTGATGAGTCACTGTAGGTTTACCAGCCAAAGGCAGCAGCTTTTTGTGTCCTTTAGATAAAAATAACATAACGATTGCAGGTTGAGAAATACTTTTCAAGTGTGGTTTATTCAAATCCTTTTAAAAAAGCATTCTTCCACAAGCCCTGGCATATGGACATAAAATGAAAACTAGGCAAAGTTCAGTGAGTAGCAAGTTGGTTTTTTTTTAAGTCTTAAATAGGACGTTTAAAACAAAACCATTTACATCTCTTTATTTCATCTGATCATTTTTAAAATGACTGAACAAATCACAACAAACCACATTTGTGTGTTTGGAGTATATATTTCTACCACGATCGTATGCACGCTGTGTTGGCAAGGCAAGTGCTGCCAGTTTATGTCTCATTGACTTCAACTGCCTCACTGAATTAGTGAGCTGCTTCACTGTATGTAGTGTGAAGATGATGCCTTACTTAAAATCTTCTGATTTTAATTAACCTATACCTTGTTTTATTACCAAATTATTGTTATCATTGCACTGGCCTCATCCTGTTGTAAAACTGGCAGCACTGTATTGTGGGTTACTGAGATTTTTGGTTTATACTTGGCAGAGGACTCAACCACAATCCTTTAGTGGCACACCTACCATCTAAGTATTTATTTTAATAGTGGATAATCCTAAGGATGTTATTTATATATGTGGTGTCCTGGCCTGCTCTGGGTGTGCACAAATACCAAAGGAGTGTATGTTCAAGTTTTTTTATTATTTTTTGCTTTGCTGTTAATGTACTGTTGTGTCAAAACACTCTCAAATTACAGCTTCCAGTGTATATTTATCTGTTTGGATTAAGATCACCATACAGGAAAGAGAAGATTTATTGGTTTATGATTGAGTGCTGTACAACATCAGATGGGGTTTGTTGTTAGCTTTGTAAAATGTAAAAGGAGATTATTTGCTCTCTACATTAAAAGGCCAGGGTTGACCAGGGTCTTTCTGTGAGGAGTTTGCATGTTCTCCCCGTGTTTGCGTGGGTCCTCTCTGGGCACTCCGGCTTCATTCCACAGTCCAAAGACATGCAGTTAGGTTAACTGGGGACTCTAAATTGCCCGTAGGTGTGATTGAGAGTGTGAATGGTTGTTCGTCTATATGTGGCCCTGCGATAGACTCTCACCCCATGACAGCTGGGATGGGCTCCAACTCTCGCCCGTAAGCTGGCTGGGATAGGCTCCAGCACACCCATGACCCCTAAGGGGACTAAGCAGTATAGTGAAGTGAGGAAACTTACACACTGTCAGTTCCTGCAGTGGCAAAAATACTTAAATCAAATACAGATATTATGTAACTACAGTATGATCAGTTAGTTTCAGGGTCTTTAATTTTGTAAATTAACTCTTTTTAGCAAATATGTTGTTTGGCTATGTTTTTTATTGGTCATAATTACTGATTGCCCTTCAGTCAAAACAGCTACAATTAATGTTTTATATAGACAGTGGATCACGGGGCTATTAGTCTATTAAAATAGAGCACATGGGGATGAAACCACAAAGAATTATAGCCAAACTCCCCAGTTCACTTTAGTTATACAGACTGTTTTAGCATCATTTAATTTTGTTCTGGTTTTACAAGGCCAACTTTACTGTTTATTCACTCTGACCAGTTTTCAGAACTTGTTTTTGCTGCCCTAAAGTGGCATAAAAATCTGATATTGAGTCAATACTTAACTAAACTTTGAGTAAATACCTGTTAATAATGATGGGGCTGTTACATTTGAGTTACGTATACTAAACAGTATTATAGTGATTGGTTTCTTAAAGAGTTTTTTTCAACTTATTTTCATTAAGGTGGAACAGCTGTAAGCAGAACAAGCAGCAAGGAGCCAACAACTGCACAACCAACCAGAACCAAACGCCGTCTCCTGAGGGGGAGAAGCTGCACAGTGACAGTGGCATATCTGTGGACAGCCAAAGTCTGCAGGAGCAGCAAGGCCAGACTCAGGCGCAGACAGGTAACAAACTAATACCTTTACCTTAACAGGGGCCGCTCCTTAAAAAAAATCAATAATCCTTATTTATCATACCATTGTGCTTAGATTTGGTTCATCAGCACAAAACATTTTGTTTATATTGGACAGAACTTATCTGGTAATGAGATTTTTTCTAATCCATGAATGAGCCCTGACTTTCATGTTTCCATGAATGAACATAAAGGCTGCACACTGATCTGTCCCACTATGTTGCTTTGAAACTTTTTTATGTGTTGTTATGTTAAGTATTTCCCATCAGATATGAACCATCATTTTCATCAACTCTACTCTACTCTGTAGCAACAAAAAACAACAAACAGGAATTACAACACTGATATAGCTACTAGTGTTTTGGCAGCATGTGCTTCTGGCAGTTTGCCTATGCTTGCCTGACAAACCAGTTTGAGAAAATTTTGGATGCTTGTCCAGATGATGGTAAAGTAAGAAAACAAACAGGTGCAAGCTGAAGAAAAAGTACCTGGACATTTATGATGGTAAACAATCTGTGTTGCTGTCAAACTGGTCACAGAATGAGGCCATTGTTGCTGCTTCCAGCATTTTTTGTTTTACTCCAAACAAATCATTGCTGCCTCTGCAGGAAATGCACACTCCATTATTTCCTTTTTAATTTGAAGTATTTACAGCCATTCACAATTGAAATCTAATGTACAGGATGTAAGCAGGAACCTTATCATGTTACATTCAGTTATGTCCATCAGGGGAATTCATGGGGAATATTATTGATTTATGTGGACCATGTTAGCCATTCAAAAATACTTAAAATTACACAATATAATTCAGATACTTAAATGGTATAAATGCGTTCTTATATCCCTGCAGTTGTCACCATGGATGAAGAGCCTTGTTTGCTTCTTCCTCTTCACACAAGAGAGAAAGTGGAGAAGCTGCTGTTCAGTGGCAGCGAAGGAGATGACTGCAACCAAATGGATGACAGCGATTGGTGCAACCTGGCTGGTCTCCTGGGATACGAGGAAGAGCGGATTGCGACCTTCCGGCAGGAAGAGCATCCTGTTCGTGCGCTCCTGTCTGACTGGGCGAGCAAGGACTGTGCCAGCATTGACACGCTGTGCACAGCGCTGCGCAAGATCAACCGTGACGACATCGCCCAAAGCCTGGTGCTCAGCCCAAGTGCTGCAAAGCCGACTGCCACTTCTGTAGTGTGATTTATGTTTAATAGAAAGCAAACCACATGAACCTTAACTTTAATACTATTTCATGACCTCCCTCACTCCAGATAATTCATGCTAGAACCGCTTTCAGCAATTCCCTCAAGAAGCCAGCAGTCACAGTGTCGACAAGGGAAGGTAGGAATGATGTCAGAAGACTGAATGAAAAATAATGTACAAATCAGATCAGTGCAAAGGAAGGCTAAGATTTTCACCTAACTATCACAACATCCCTTAATCAATTATTCTCACATTTTAAAATCCAAACAATGTAATGCAGTATGGAAGGAAATTACCTATATTCATGCCTTTGTGAACCTGGATACCCAGATGCCTTTCCACACTATCTGACATCCTGCTTACAGTCTTCTGACTTTATTAACCACTGCAGCAGTGGACTTTCAAAGTTAATATTGATGCGCTACATCTGTATTTTTCATCCTTGATATTTCATTCATCCTGAACATAAATAGTAGAATACTTATATTGTAGTGTTCACAAGCCAGTGCTGTTACTTTTCATATCTATGTTACCAAAGAGGAGTGAGAGACAATGGACCAAACCAGGCAAGCAACATTATTTACATGCCACATTAAGCTTAAGTTGACATATGGCTTGTGTCTGTTACTGCTACTGGGCGAGGCCAGCGTACTGAAGAGTATCAGGATACTTGCAAATATGACAGCCTGAGGAGTGCTTGGATGCATTTCAAATGAACCACTTCTCCTTCAGCAAAAACAAAAGCAATGTCCAGCTGTTTACTGTTACTTTAAATACTTTTGTTTAATGGAGCTGCAGCACACATGGATTTAATCTCTTCTTTGCCTTTGTGTTAACTTGTTTTTGTAAATGCTTCCTTATCTGGAAAGCGCTACAAGAACAGTTGGCTGGAAGTCACCAGTCAAATAGTCTGTGGGATTGGCCATCGACTGAGGCAGCAAGAGACTCCAGTATATGTGCTCAGGCCGATCTGCATAACTCTGAAGCTCTTACACACACTGCTTCATACACACATAACTGATGGACGTGGAACTCAAAACATACCCACTTACTAACGTGTACTCTATGTACATAGGCAGACAAGTGCACAAGCACTAAATCCACACAGACCTACAGTATGTAGCCATGCATGTATTATACACACACATAGATCATGTATGTATTTACATTCTTGTTTATTCAAAAAACAAAACTCCAGATCCTGCCACATACAGTACTCTATGGAACACTCTCATGAGGGGACCATGTATTGTTTAATCACATTACTAGTAGCCAATATAAGGTAACTCTGTGTCTTAAACATATTTCTAACATGTATAATTTTCAATGTGGGCTATAGATGGTGACATGCTTGACTGTAAACAGCAAAAATTGTCAGCTTGTGCAGATTCCAAAAGACAAAACAAATGCACATACAATACAAAATGACAAAGGATGCAAAGGAAAAAATCAGGGTTTTTTAACTTGTTTGTTTAATTTCTCAGGGTATTGCGAATGTTTGTGGTGTTGTTACGTACTGTCACTATTTCACCCTCTACACTCATTGGCCACTTTCTTAAGTACATGTGTACAATCTAATGTAATCCAACAATGCAGCTTTGCCATTAATTCTACTTATGCAAGATTATAATTTCTTAGTTTTTAAGTTCAAACTGTAATAAGGATATAATTCTACTATATGTTTATTATTGAGGTCATAGTGGGTGATGGAGTCTTATTGGACTGCATTATATTAAGAGGTGGTTCTACAGTTTTGATCTCACTATTTACATCAATAAGGGGTCCAAAACATTCGAGACACTTCCTAATGTAACATTATCCAGTTCAATAATAATCCGGTATTAGTAGACATATGGTAGAATTATCACCTGTCTGACAGTTTCAAGTTTAACACTGGGAAATTATAACTTTGTTAAAGTAGAAGTCAGGGCAGAGCTGATGTATTGGACTGTATTAGATTGTACAGATGTACCTAATAAAGTGGCCAGTGAGTGTATAGTTATTCAAAAGGAGACGAAGTATTCAAAAACAGTGATTCTTGCGACTGACAATCCTTCAAACAGATGTATAACAGAGGGGAACGGGTGTCTTGTTCCCTCATTGTTTCGAACAATGACCTCTTAATAAAAGACTAGTCTATAGAGACATAAGGATGTGGGATCAATTCAGACCAAAGGGAAGTAGAAGAACTTCATATTACTTACATTTAAAGGTGAAACCAAGGAATTTGCATTTGCATTACTCAGCTTAAACATTATCATGCATTCCTCTCATATTGATTGTATGTGCTTTTATGTGCTGTTGTGCTTCAATAATTTGGTGTTAATTTGTCAAAGCTTACTTAAACATATTAATTATGTTGGTATGATCATGATGCTGCCAAACGATGACAACAAGGATTTTTTTCTCCATGTTCACTGTAAGTGAAATGATTGAAGGAGCAAACAGTTTAGTGCGTTACCAACTTCATCTTACTCCCGGGTACAAATTGTGCATTGTCGCTAACCACTAGCACACTGAGCTTTATGTTGTAGTGTTACTTTAAATGAAGGTATACTCTATAAAGATGCTGTATTTTTCTTCCAAATAACACATGTAAAGGAAATTATGTTTCTGTTGTTGTCCTAGATTGTAGCACTTAAATGTGTAATTATGTATGTCTGTTTTCTATCACAAGTGCCTGGGAATTATTTCAGGTGTCTACTGATGTTGTATATTTTAGTTTTTGTAAGTATTTTGTATTTAGCTATTGTTTTTTTTAACTTGTATATGATTTGTCTTGTTGTAGTTCTTATTTTAGTTTAAGCATGGAAGGTGCCTCTGTACAATATGTGAATGAGACTTTGTTACCTTATGACCTGCTTTAAAGGATAAGAGGGGCAAAGGGAAGAGAGGTGCCTTTGTGAGGTACTTGATTTTTAGATTTATCAGAGTAGTGCATCATTCAAAAAACAGAACATGAATATGGAACACAAATTTCGAATAGCATACTTTGAAGATTAAGTTTTTATTTGGGAAAACCTGAGCAGCCACCAAACTCACACAACTTCTTTGATAGCTAAACGAATAGATTGACATGTGACTTTCTCGATCACTACCATTCTAATAACGGGCAAGTAAAATGCTACAGACACCATCCAGTTAGCCTGTTTCTTCCCACAAAATATTAAACTAATTAGCAGCCCGCTATTTAAGCAAACATGTGTACAACAGTTGAAGGTTATTCCACTTAATATTTATAGATACATACTATTAAATTAAAAAATAGATCCAATGTCAGAAAAACAAGATCTTATATTGGACCTGGTAACTCTTGTGAGTGACCAAAACAAAACTATTGCTATGAATTTGTTCTGGTAAATTTAATTATTGGTTTATCTAAGAAGCACAAGGGAACTGTTGGGCCTAATTTCCACTTTGGTTTCATGACACCTTAGAAACTTACTTCTGTTTACTTGTTGTGTTCAATATTATCCATCATCATAAAAAGTCGGAACGTTCAGTTCTACTATAGCTTAATCAATATTACTATACAATAGTCAACATTACATAACAATTCAATGTTTGTCCTTCTTTCAGAAACTGTAACTAAAGACTTTTCCTTCAACAGTGTTTGTTTTGAGACAACAGGTTTAATTGAGTAAGGGTTTTCAGATTTTGAATTGTTTGTACAATAAATCATATTGAAGGTGAACATGTCATGATATTGCACTTGAAAGTAACAGTGTAATTGTGCAAATGAGAATGTGGGGTGTGTTGGAGACTAAGCGTCTTTCTTTCAAGGGTGAGGTTTTTAATAAGCCCTGGTAATGTAGCTCATAGTGACATGACTGACAGTGCACCAGGACTGAACTGTACAGATTTGAGAAACACTGAATGTTCTATGTATACAAAAACATATACTGTACTATACTTAATGTGAATTTCCAAAGTTCCTACAGCAGACAAACAGTAAAACCAATAATAAAGGTATTAAATCCATGTTCTGTATTGATCCAATAGTGTACACACAAATGAAAGAACATAAGCTCAATTTTATGCACGCATAAATTAACAAATTATGTTGATTGTATATATTAGGTTTATATAGGCCAATTATTATTTATATAATGTCTGGTTTAATTTCAGCGTCTTTTATTTCTAATAAGCAACATACTGCTATTATATTTAGCCAGTTTGCTTCTGTTGGCTAATGATACTAAAAAACTAGCTAGCTAACTAACCTTTAGTGCTCTTCTTAGCCTACTTATTTATGTTGTACACTTTGAGGCTCCATATGGATGCTCCAACACAAGCAGGGCATGGTTTGGTCTTGAACGGTTCCAGATTGTATTGTATTTTGCCCTCAGGATGAAGAAGGCCTGTACATTTTCCTCAAGAGCCACTAAAGTCCTTGTGACATATAATCCAAGCCAAATTTGACAGACTGATTACTGGAGGCTTCAACAGTTCCAGCACAAGTAGAGATAGAAGAGCGAGGAAGGACTGAAAAAGGAGCAAAGTAGGATGGACTAGTTTGTCCTTGATATCATAAAAATGACTTATGATTACAGGATTATGTGTGGTCTGTGTATTAATGGCAGCAAAATATTATCGTAATAGATCCTTAAGAGTCTGTCAACACAATTACTGTGGTGAGTGATGGCAAGGTAATGGTGCGTGAAATAACACATTGTAGCATATGGACCTTTTTTACAAGTGTGAAAATATTGTAATGGAAAATCTATACACTGGATAATAATGCATGGCTACAGATTTTAAGATGATATAATATGATGGATTACAGTACATATTTGTGTACTAATTTGTGCAGTGATCAAATAGCAATATTTGTTACATGTTACGTTCTGTAGGTTAAAAGGTCGTCACTGTAGGTGGCTAGTATTGTAACTCCACAGCTGTTGAGATGGAACAGTGATTTGGTAAACTTATTGTTATATAGCATATATAATATGAATATTGTATGAAGAAATACAAAATGTATTCGGTATAAAGCCAAAATGCTGTTCCTCTATGCTCCCATTCGTATTAAAGCAAATAAGGATGCAATCATCTTAAACGTTGTTCAGTCTACGCTGACCTGTTTCTGTTTATACAGATCAGAAATGGCATCAACGGGTTCTGACCAGTCTCAGTGCCCAAGATCAATTTCTAAAAGAACCATAATCCAAATGGAAAACACATTCCCATGCTAACTGCTGCTAACCTCCAGTGAGTCATTAGCAAGGAATGCTAGATGTGTGAAGGGAACCATGTGTGCAAGAGTGACATGTGGTGGTGAAAGAAAATAGCCCCTGTTGAGTTTGGGTGACCAGTTCAGTTTTGACTGCATACAAAGTAAGGAAAAGTGATTTCTACTGAGTGACTCTGAACATTAATATAATTTATAATAAAAGTTTATGTGCTAATACAGAATTAACATCATTTTGAACCACTTAGTGTAAACACACTCCTTTACATTCTCTAGTGACAAAATGCTACTGTCGGGACTGAACTGAAAATAAATAATGCATGTTACGTCCAACACAACTTTAATATGACCCTTTATTCATACAAATTAATTCTTTATTTATATCGAGAATTAATAAAAACAACAAGCTAAAACATATTTTTATTAGTTGGTTCAAGTGTTATTTTGAATGTGTCTAGGTACATTTCAACAAACAAAAAACACAATTTAAAATATGTAAAGTCATCATACCTTATTCACAGAAAACTGCAATTGTAGCATTTACTTATACAAAAGGAAAAAAGGAAAATAAGTAGATTTTGTTAAAAGATCTCCCTTATGTACAGTTAACTTGTTTAATATGTAACATGTTATAGTTTTATGACTCTGCCTCATTCTGGTCTCAGAATAACAAAGTTATTTATTCTACAAATCACCTCTGGGATAAAGTGAGAACATGGAAATAGAACTGCCCAGAAATGTGAGGTTGTGACAACTTTGCCCTGAAAAGACCTTTCCACAGGTCTTGTACAAAATAACAGACCAGCACATAATAATCTCTGAAGGTTCATCTTTCACATCTCAAAGGGATTCAAATGAAATCAGACTCACAATCCAAAGATCAGGTTTAAAGAATTCAGTTTCTGAATAGAGACCAAAGATAAAATAGTATCATGGTCTTCAAGTAATACTTTTGGTAATTATGACAAACGACTGGAAACAGGATGAGACAACTAGTCTTTGTCCAGTTAACAATATGTAAGAAATGTATTGTTATAAAAATATAGTTCCAAGGTCAAGGGAAAGCAAACACATAAGTTATCAAATTCTATATACTGCTCTCGGAACATTCATGTTTATTTTTTGCAAAGAGTCAGTCTATGTTTTAACAAAATGGCTGCGATTGATCCTCATGTGGCCTAATATTTCCTAAAGAACAATTTCATAGATGTTATGGAATTATATTAACACTGACACCAAATCCCAGTACAATCAATAAGTAAGTAAATAGCTGACCCCAATGTTCTAACATCCATGTTCTTTGTACCTCCTCCCATACAAGTTAGCCCAGTGTTCAAAGGCTATCATTGAGAGAAGGTGGAAGGTCAGAAGCATCTTCATCTTTCCGACTGGAAAGAGAGGAGAACGACTCTCTGAGATGATAAACGAGTGTCAGTAGGAAGTCTGCAGATCATTCAAAATGTGGGCCCACGTGGTCTCTTTGGTCACGGTGACTGTAAAAGAACATCAAACACAAGAGACGTCCTTTGAAAGTAGCAAATCTGTGTTCCTAGGTGAAACAGTGGGGAAGCTTTGACTGATCTTCTCTGAAGTCAAAGGTCAGCATGTGACAAGGAAGTAAGGTGGAGTGAGTTTCTCTTCTTTCTTAGGTACAAATAGGCGTGAAGGGGAAGGTCAGTTTCAATTTGTATAATGTTTGGTAAACAATACATGAGGATGTGCTAGTTGGGTTTCAAATGCAGTCTTTTAGTGATGCATATCAAGTTCCTGGTGAAGAAACGATCCAGCAGGAAACAAAGAATATAAGAACAGAACACAGCAGACAAATATGCAGGTAGATGTTAGGGTTAGGGTTAGATCTGTCATGCAGATGTGTTCTTATCATATGATGGCCAATAAACTTTACAATGAGACATTTTTTTATAACATTTGTTTTAACCAGGATGTACACTAATTGGTTATTGTCCTATCCCTAATTGGAATAGGTAAATGTAGCATCTCTTCTTAATATAGCCAGCCAATTAAGTAAACTGTAATCTAGACCAGTTCTTGAACAGAATCCCTAAGGAACCTTGTCTACTTGTTTTCCAATCCATAGTTGGAAGATGCCAATTCAGTGTTCCTAACCCATGTCACCCTTATCTGAGATGGTATCGTCCAGTTTCTGATTGCTCCACAAAGACTACAGTTGTGTCTCTGAACCAAAACATGACATTTAGAAACTTTCAAATTATCATTTATTGCATGATATAAAATACTTTTTACTGCAGTATTTCTTGTTTAGAAAATGTAATGTTAACAAATATAGTGATTCCCATGTTCTTACACAGGTTAACTGTATGGTATGTTTAACCAGGACGAACATGAATATTTACAGTATATTCACTGTGAATCTATGACACAGTGTTTCTCAGGGATCTCACTCAGTAGTTCTGCTGTGTTTACACTTAGCAACTCAGAGGGGACCACATAACCCATCGCTTTTACAAGCTGTCCATCTATAAAAATGAAGTGGTGTGGTTTCCTTCTCTGTTCTATTATTCTTCTCTTCTTCCTTCTCTTCCACCTGCCTCTGTTTGCTGGAACAGAAGTGAGGCTCTGCCAGCAATGCGCACAATTAAGTGAAGAGTGATGAAATTATTTCTCTGGGCCAGGCAAATGGAGAGGCAAAGTGGGAAGGAGGGAGAATCCATTCTGTTTCCCTCTAGGGCCAAGGGAAATTCTATTAGGCCTATAATGGAGCCATTTTTCACCTCCTTCCACATCAGTCTATTATACAATTCTTCCTCCTGTCCTTTTCTACCTCCACTCTACTGTTTACAGACTGTGCAACATCATTTAGATCTAGCTGCTCCTCTTCTCCCTGGAAAATCTTTCTTTTTTTCTTTGAACTCTTGTTGTTTTTCTGCGTTGTACCTGATCAGTTTCTTCTTTTATGCGTATGGATCATTGAGAAAACATTGTCCTATTGTGGCTTCACACTGATTAAAAAGTCATAAAATGTCAACTACACTGAAATCTTGCATAATGAATCCAACCAAACAAAAGACATTCCTTCGAATCTACACCTTTTTTGACTAAAGAATTGAGGCTTGAATATGTCATTAAAGCTTAATGATGGGAATGTTCTTGGCTTTTATTGTCCACAGCCATTACTCTTCACAGTGATGATGAAGCTTTAATGTGTTGAAGATGTGACAAAATGAAAACATTGACACAATTCATGTTGTGTCTTTCAAAACCTCCTATTGGTGAAAGATTCCATCCAGTGGCTTTGTGGTGGACTAAAATGGATTTATTTGTTTGTCATGCATTGGTTGGGGGGAAGTGCCATTAAAACATTACTGGTTTAATTGCATTTTATGTAAAGCCACACACATTCATGGTTTCCATTTAAGCCTCCTGTCTGGGTACCAGCTGTGACACAGTCAGCTGAACCAGAAAGTGTTCAACCTGTTTTGAAAGAGAAAATCAGTCTATTCCTCACTACAACAACGAATGTCAACTATACACAGTGCACATTGTTTAAAAAGTCGACTTGTTTCATCACGTGCATGAAAACATGTCATACATACTTCTTCCCTTTAAGTCTTTTGTCAGCCTGTTCTGACAAGCAAGTCACTGAACTAACACAACCTTCATGTCATAATAGAAAGAAAGATCTGCAGCACCAGTGACAACTGTACCAAGACAACCAAGATGCCTCCTGCACCTAGAGGTACAAACACACTGCTTGAGTGACACTGATACTCTGAGTCAACTTTCCAGAACCTGTCTTAGGTGCCAGGCTTCGAAACCATGTAGAACACTTAACTTGAAAAGCTTTACTGCATATTTTGAAATTGTTCATGCTTTGGTGAACATCATTAGAAATTCATATGGATGGAAAAACTGAGCATATAGAAAGAGGAATTATTGGGAAGGTCTCACTGTGACCACAAAAGCTGTATTCAGTGTGTCTATTACAAGGAACTGAATGGAAACATTTAAGGTATGAGGTGCTGAGGGTATAACTGAAAGCGTCCAAATAACTTATTTCTTACAACATGATAAATGTAACATGAGGGGCAGGTTAGAAGCATTAACCCAGCATTATTTTGAAAGCCAAGGAGCTTTTACCTAATTAATGTTGCCACTGTAGATGAGACCATATCACAGCTTATGGCTAATATTAGAAGCTGCTGTTTACTGGGTTTAGAGAAGTTTGATCCAATCAGAGCCAAAGAGAATGCTAAAGTCTTCTCAATAAATGAAAGTGAAAGATTTGAATTTAATTAAATTCAGTTCTGTTTAGTTTATTTATTCAGTACAGCAAAGATCGTCTCAAGGCACTTTACATATTAAACTAAAACTTTAAAGATTTATGTAGTAAACCTAATATACTCCTCTTGAGCAAGCACTAGGCAAAAGAAACTACCTTTCACTACATAGACCTCCAGCAGAATCCAGCTCATGGTGGGTGGCCACCTGCCTTAACTGGTTATAATACATAGCAATGGAAATTTATGGAGTGTCTCCGAGTGAAAAGTATACTAAGACTATTTTGAGTTTGCTTTGAAATGATTGAAACAAGAAGGTAGCTTATTTAATTAGCATGATACAACTGATGAAATCTGCCACTGCTTAAAAAGGTGAAACCAATTTGTCTACTTCTACCTGACTCAAAGGCTTATTTTCAATTATGACTCAAGTTAATAATTACTTTAGAATTTCCAGTCCACCTCTGTTATAAACTGCACATATGTCATGTGAGAACAGAAAGTCTAACACATGCAGCCACAGTTTCTGCATTAGTTGGAAATATAGTCTTGGTTACAACATGTTAAGCTGAGGAGACAATATCTACAAGTTACTTGTGAGACTTCCAATATATCCAGAATCTGGACTGTGTGCAGATACTGGAAGATACAGGGAGACTGGGAGTCTGTCCCTTTATTCTGCCTCACAAAATCTGATTAGCCTTCAGAATGGCCAAGGACAAGCATTGATGTTCTGCATCTCATATAATACACAGGCTTGAGTTTCATTCCCAGCCACCCATCTCTGTGGTGAATACAGGTATAGAGTGATGGTTGTGATGTCACATTGATATGGTCTAAATAAAGGTGTGATGTAATGTTGTACTGTGGACGTGGAAGAGGAGAAGATTATTTATCCAAAAAGTACAGCTTTCTAATATAACAAGGACCATTCCCACATCCATCAAGACAGAGAAAGAGACAAAGCCTGTGGGTTTTGCTTCTTCATCTCTGTGAATACCACTGCACCAACATTGTAAAATGAGTCCTGGCACACTGCTTGTGTGCTATAGATACAGTACTCCTTTGGCTTAACAATGTTTCCACTAAATGTGAAATAAAGTCTGAAATATAACAAAGAATAGTAATGAATTACATAAATTTAGTCTTTTTCTACTGTATTGTTTAACTGTGTCTCTGATGCTGAATGGGGGCCCAGTTGGTGAACATTAGTTCCAGTGCTGACCTGAGGCAGAATGTGTTACAGCTTGTCTATTTGTAATGTATGCAAACTGCATAGGGGTCTGGTTAATCTAAAGTGGTAGGCCTGTCTTTAAGAATTTCGTAGAAAGCAAATAGCTAAACCTCAAACACCTCTGTGACTTTTGATAAGCTTGGCTACACAAATACACAGAGAAAATAGCATAGACCTCATTAGGTAAATTACGGAAAGACAACTGATTCATCACACAAAAATACACAGAACAAACAAGCAATGTCATTGAATGCCCCTGTGTAACCCAGGGGAACTTTGTGTAGAAGGTTATTCTATCTGTTTAATTCAGGAAGGCTCAAATTTCTGATAGGTCTGTAACACAGCTAATGGTAGGTGGCCATGTGGAGTACTTGTAAAGAGTTCATCATACAGTCTTCATTCTGAAATGTCCCTTCAGGAAAAATGCAGCTTATAACTGTAGAAATAAGATCAAAGACAAAGGTATGACAAGGTTATACCCTCTCCATGTCCAAATCTGACTGAGAAAGAAAAACTGTCCTGTTTGGTATTGACCTCTTTCTTTCAGAATAATTTATGTTTTTGTAACAAACGGGTCCTTACGCTTCACCTCCTGATATCGTACAGTCTGACAGGGACATTAAAGCCACTAGACTCATAATATGAGCAAAAAATTATACATTGAATAATTTGTGTTGGTAAATATTTATATCCCTATTC